>JBAMJV010009907.1:72500-76916 GCA_037951105.1 Echinarachnius parma | reverse complement strand
TACTCGACTAGAGCTATAGGGGTGTTAAGTTTGTTTGGCAGGTCAAGTCGGCATTTAGGGGCAGCGGATGACACCTAAATTGCCTAATTGTTGCTTGTCTGTCGACTTGTGGAAGTGTTGGTCTAATTAATGTGTCCTTTCGGAGGTCGACACCGATGACGTTTCCTTACTCAACATCAACATGACGTCCAAGCTAGTTCAGAAACATTATAATCAAAGAGAATTAAAGCAAAAGGCAATCGGACTATATAGCACCCCGTTGTGCAAAATAATGCACACGTCCTTCCGGGTCCTTGGGTGTAATGATTGGAATACAGTGGCGTGGCGCCAGGGTGCATGGAGGGGGGGGGGGGGGGGCGGGGGGGGGGGCACATGCCCTCCAAATGATTTGATACAAAAAAATTAAAACAAATCTTTATCAAATAAAGAAAATATGTGCCCAAAACAATTCGCGTACCCTCTCCCCTCCCAATCGGTACCAATACGCCACTAATTGAATACTATACAAAAGTCCTTTTTTGACTTCAGTAATAAGCAGACGTCATTTCCTGTATTTGAGGCAATATACTTTCGTTCAAGCGGCAAAGTCATTATAATGTGTTTGACTATTTAACGCATTGTCGTATAATAGTGACAATCCATCAGGCCCGTAGCCAGGATTTGTTTTTAAAGGGGGTGCGTAATTTACCAAAACAGGACCGAGACCAAGACCGGCTGGTTGAGTTGTGGAAGGGTTTGGATGGGGGGGGGGGGGGGGGGGGGGGGGCGGCAGGGTTGATCGTCGCCAAGCAAGGGAGAGGGGGGTAGGGGTGGTCGTCGCCAAGACCAATCATACCCGACGCTACAGGTTGAGATGTGTAAGCGGGGAGGGGGGGGGGGGGGGGGGGGGTGGGTGTTCGTCGCCAAGACCTGTCATGGTGTCCGGGACCGAGACCACTAGTTTAGATGGCCGAGGCCGAGTTGTGTAAGCGGGTTTGGATGGGGGTTGGGGGTGGTCGTCGCCAAGACCAATCATGATCGACGCTACAGGCTGAGATGTGTAAGCAGGGGGGGGGGGGGTGATCGTCGCCACAAGACCTGTCATGGTGTCCGGGACCGAGACCACTAATTAAGATGGCCGAGGCCGATAAAAATAGACCTTTCTGAATTGGGGGGGGGGGGGGGGGGGGTACGCACCCAACGACCTCCCCCCCCCCCCCCCCCCGGCTACAGGCCTGACAATCGAACAGGGTGATCCCCTGCACGAAGATAAAAAATATATCATATGAACCTATTCCAATTATACAGAGGTCACCAGTCCTGTCCACAGTGGTCACAATACTATCTTGAAAACATCCCGTTGAATGATATACATTTTGTAAAACATTAATACACTTAATAAAATTACAGCAAATATAATTGCACCATCATCAAAGTTAGCGTAGGCCTATTATTGTCACAATGTCAGAAATTACTTTAAAGGGATAGTTGAGTTTTGGTTTAGAGGGCGATACACAAAATAATTTTTTACGGTGAGATAATGAAAAACTGAGTGTCAAATTCGAAAGAGCAATATTAATGACAGAGTAAACTTTATTTGATCAAAATCGTTTCAGAAATGGCTGAAATATCCATAAACATTACTATTTGTAATAATTGTGCGGCCCCACAATTATTCGATAATTTTGAAAAAAATAATTCCTCTTTTCAAAAATGTACAAACGTGGGTTTTAAATAGTTGTTGATTATCTCTCTATCTAATCACTATTTCAACAAAACATCACATGCATAATTTTAATTTTTAAAATTTTTTTACAAAAAATGGTTTAATTGCGCAGGATTTTTTTCAAGGGGGGGGGGGGGGGGGGCGTTATTTCATTGACCAACATTTTCGAGGGGAGGGGGGGGGTGTCGGTGAAGATTTTTCGAGGGGGGGGGGGTGTCGGTGAGGATTTTTCGAGGGGGGGGGGGTGGTCAGTCAAAATTTGTTGAGGGGGGGTGTCGGTGAGTATTTTTCGAAGCCGAGTCCGAGATCCATCAACAAAATTTGGTTTTCGGGGGCTGAGACCACTGGTTATGATGGTCGAGACCACTTACATTTTGTAAAGGAGGGGGGGGGGGGTTTGAACCAGTGTACCCCCCCCCCCCCCTCCCTGGATATGCCTATGGCCATAAGTCACTTTTAGGCCATAGCTATTGATAGTTTACACCCAAAATCCAAAACAACAACTTCATAGCTGGTCTTCTGCCACAAGTGGGCGTAACCCTTTTACGAATCGCGAGCAAGATCGATGAACCTTTTGTCAATAAACACAGCTGCCCACATCTATCCACGAAAGAACAAAATGGCGGCCGCCATGGACGAAACTTTCGAGCCTTCATATGATTCTGGACTTCTCCCAGAGACAGATAGTTCTTCAGAACAATCAGGACTTGCCGATATCATCAAGCAATGTTCCAAGGTAATGACTGCACCCGTTTGTACTTATTTTGACATTGGCGAGTCGCAACAAATGACCCAAAATGTACATTACTAAAGAGTTAGTCCCACATGTACAAAACAGTGTTTGTACGTTAATGATATATGTTTTGATTTTGTAATAATGAAATGAAATAAATGAAATTAAATTAAATGAAATAAAAAATAAATGAAATTAACAAAAATAAAATGAAATAAATGAAATGCAATGAAATAAATGAAATTAAATGAAATTAAATAAAAAATCAATGAAATAAAATGAAATCATGGAATTGGAAATGAAATAATGAAATGAAATGAAATGA
Source organism: Echinarachnius parma (assembly GCA_037951105.1). NCBI lineage: Eukaryota > Metazoa > Echinodermata > Echinoidea > Clypeasteroida > Echinarachniidae > Echinarachnius > Echinarachnius parma. The sequence goes on along the minus strand of JBAMJV010009907.1, from coordinate 74,153 downwards.
AATGAAATGAAATGAAATGAAATGAAATTTTAATATCGGCACACCGCGTAATATTTGTTTTTGCGCGTGTTGTGAAAAATTGCGCATGTGATGATGCGCGCTACCCTTAAAAACTAAACTGGTCGAAATTTTGAGGAGAAATAATGCGTAGATCGTCCGCTACGAGTAAATTTGTGAAATGATGCCAATAAAATTAGCATCGCACAAGAAATTTGGAGTTGCGTGCATTGTCAACGAGAGTTGAGGGGGTGCCGGTATTAAAAACACTTCGAACTTGTGAAGCCAAAAAACCACGCGCGTGTTCGAAGGCGCTATCTCAAAATATAATTAATACATCGCAAATCTGATCATCGCATCGGAATCTGCACTATTTTCTCAATGTGTGAGTACAATTTCAAGAAATGTGTACAATTTATAAGTCTTAAACTGTCGGAAATGTGTTAGTGTGCCGATGCGGGGGTTACTCAATCATACTGTGTAGCTGTAGTGTAAGGACTAAATGTAACTAGTTTGTGTTTGCATATTCACAATGTTCTGTAAAGCTCAGCATTACAGTCATTAGCAGTAACAGCAGTGGTGATGTGCCTCTCATTTATGGTGATGGTGTAAATAATATAATATAGTGAATCAGATAAAAATGTTGTCATTCTCTTACAAATCGGGCCCACGTCTTGCATGACTAAAAGAACCGATGGCGATGCTCAATACAAATGGCATAGAGTTCTTTTAGTCATGCAGACATGCACGCTAAGTCAAGGGCACACTCTGGTAGGGAATGCCAACAATTTACTAATAAACAAATATGAGAAAAAGAAACATGCTGTATTAAATAATATAAACTTATGAAGGTGTAGGCATTTTGCCCTGTATTCTTATTCCATAGTATGGAGGCATAGGGTGAGACTGAATAACCCTAAACTAAGCTTCAAATACTGGCTCTAACCTTCATGAATTGAATTATTTCCAAAATGTATAATGAAGGCTTGGTGATTGCGCAATTCTGATTGGCTCAAATGCGCACGTTTTCTGACTTGTGATAAATCGCAACTTATGCATCACCACTCGGACAAGTAAAACCAACCAAGATTGTTTATATTGTAAGGGCCCCAAACAAAGAAAAAGAAGATGTAAAAAGTTCTATTACAATGTAACTAATGTCATATTTGGTTGCCTATTTTATAGGCCAGTGGAAATAAGCATAAATGCTATTTGGTAATCTTTAGTGGCCCCGGGCCAGCCCCAGCGGCCTACAGGTGCTAATTTCAAGCATGGACCCATTCATTGTATACATTACTGTACAATGTAGGTTGAATGGAGGCAAATACAATGCTATGGTCAGCCAGATATAATTAAGTTATTTGGTGTACGCGGTGTTTCCCTAGCGTAAATCTAGTACAGAAAGTATACGCTTAGTGAACACATTATTTTCACTACAATCCACACATTTGGTGCAAAAATAGCAACATTACAATGTTCAAGTTCAACTTTGTTCTGTGTTTGTGTTTATGGGTAAAATCTTGCACTTTTGTGATTTGTGTCAGCTTCTACACAAATAACAAGAGAATCATGAATGTTTCTGAACTTTCAAGCACCATTTATTGCATGTCACTCTAATATGTTTTACTTTTAATAAGCATCACAATGAATGAAGTG
>JBAMJV010009907.1:0-67500 GCA_037951105.1 Echinarachnius parma | reverse complement strand
GAGGATGGGAACCTATTGGAGGTTGTGGAGATAACGGTGACAGAGCAGGAGAAGAGAACGTTGGTCAGCTCCTGAGCTCCTTTAGAGTGCCAGTTCTCTTCACTGCAATATCTACATGAAGTACACACTGTTCCAAATAAATCATTTATTTACCATGATTTTACTTGTATTATTGCTATGATTTTATTTTTGTTGTCTTGTGGCTTATTTTCCAGGATGGGAACCTGTTGGAGGTTGTGGAGATAACAGTGACTGAGCAGGAGAAGAGGACTGGGATCAACTCCATGGGTATGAAGGATGTCTTCACTGTCTACATGGTGGAAACGTGGTAAACACATTTCTGTCTACTTTTGATTTATTTATAACCTCTTGTCTACAGGAACCGGTTGGGTTATGTACAAAGTCTATTAGAAGTTTAGAATCTCCAAGGGAAAGGGTTGAATTGAAACAATCAGGCAAATCAATACAAGGCAGCACAATTTACATCTTGAGCACAGTTTAATTATACAAAATATTACAATTATAATTTTAAAGAATATGATATACCAAAGTACAGTGTATAATATTGCAGTGAGGGGCAGACTTGTAAGCAAGATTTAAATACTGTTTTCAATTTCTATATTTTTGTCAACATTGTAAACAAATTCGTTAAAAAATATGAGTGTTTAAAAGCAATAAAGATATTTTTATAGTGCAGATACTTGTAATGTGTATGTGTCAGATTAAAATGTTGTATCTACATCAAATACATGTTTGACAAATTATACAAATTATTTATATTTTTATGCCTCCGTAACGAAGTTGCCGGAGGCATTATGTTTTCGGGTTGTCCGTCCGTCCGTACGTACGTACGTCCGTCCGTCCGTACGTCCCGTTCCCGTGATCGCGTTATCTCAAGAACCGATTGACGGATTTTCACCAAACTTGGGTCATGTATGTATCTTGGGAGGCCGATGATCTGATTAGATTTTGGGGTCATGAGGTCAAAGGTCACAGAGCTCATTATATATGCAAAAATAGCTCGTGATCGCGTTATCTCAAGAACGGATTGATGGATTCTGACCAAACTTGGGACATGTATGTATCTTGGGAGGCCAATGATCTGATTATATTTTGGGGTCATGAGGTCAAAGGTCAAAGGTCACAGAGCTCATTATATATGCAAAAATAGCTTGTGATCGCGTTATCTCAAGAAGGGATTGACAGATTCTGACCAAACTTGCTACATGTATGTTTCTTGGAGAGCCAATGAACTGATTAGATTTTGGGGGTCATGAGGTCAAAGGTGGGCTCATTATATGTAAAAGTAGCTTGAGATTGGAAATCTCAAGAACTGAATATCAGATTTCAATCCAACTTGATACCTGAATGTATCTTAGGGAACAATTGTAGTCATTAGATTTGGGGGTCATGAGGGCAAAGGTCAAGGTCACTTATAGCTCATAATTTTGATACGTCAAGATCTAAAAGACAGAGTACCATCAAAATTGAGTTGACAGAATTAATTTTGTGTACATGTTGATTTGGGCTTGATATTAAATTGCGTAATGGTGGAGGCATCATTTTTGACTGCGCGCAGTCGAAGATCCATCTAGTTACATTATTGTTTGGTTCTTTAACACTACAGTAGAGTGAAGGATGGCATGACTAACATGTCCCATCTTACTCTGGGGTCCTCGTCGCTATGGAGGAGATACAGCGAGTTTGAGCTGCTAAGGAATTATCTTGTCGTTATGTTCCCGCACATTGTGATCCCACCGCTACCAGAAAAGAGGGTAAGTGTCTTTATATTTTCTAAAGTATACCTTCTTTAAATTAAAAGTAATACAAATTTTATTTTATTTTATTTTATTTATGTGTCTCAGATATATGAACAATAAGGTGTTACAATTGTGTAACATGCATATTAAAGTAACTGTTATTCAGAATTTATAGGTTTCCAAATCCTGGACATGAATTAATGTTATGAACTGTTTCTAATATTTCTATATTTTATAACCTCCAGCAGATGGCAGCACACCCCATGTTGTATCTAGACATCACCTTCAAAGGCATTATTTCCTTTAGAAATAATGATAATTTTGTTCTATCAAACATAATCTATTTTACATTAGATGGCAGCTATGTGGCAGCAATTATCGACAGTTGACAACTTTGATGCAGAATTTGTTGAGCGACGCCAGGTGGCCCTAGAGGGTTTCCTGCAGAGGGTGGCAGCGCACCCCATGTTGTTTCTAGACAGCACTTTCAAAGGCAACATTTCCTTTCAAAATAATTTGATTTTTTCATGAATATTCAACATCGGATGGCAGCTATGTGGCAGCAACTATCAACAGTCGACAACTTTGATGCAGCCTTCGTTTAGCGTCGCCGGGTGGCGTTGGAGGGTTTCCTGCAGAGGGTGGCAGCACACCCCATGCTGTACCAAGACGGCACCTTCAAAGGCATTTTTTTCCCTTTAGAAATATAAGAATATATTAGTAATTTAATTCTGTATAACTTTTTACATCAGATGGCAGCTATGTGGCAGCAATTATCGACAGTTGACAACTTTGATGCAGAATTTGTTGAGCGTCGCCGGGTGGCCCTAGAGGGTTTCCTGCAGAGGGTGGCAGCGCACCCCATGTTGTGCCAGGACACAATCTTCCATGGCTTCCTACAAGACGTCGATGGATGGAAGGAGAAGGTTCATTCCACTGGTTTCCAAGTTAAGGTAAAATACGCAATATGTTATGTTCTGGTTTTGAACTTCATTTGATTTAATGTTGATGGATGGATGGAAGAAGAAGTTTTATTCCATTGGCTTCCAAGTTAAGGTAAGACATGCAATATGTTGTGTTGTGGTTAAAGTTTATTAATTTTATTTATGATATCTACCCTGTCTGTGTGTGTTCCTTCAGGAGAACAAAGTATCTGCTTTAGGTGCTCTCTATGCAGGTGCATAAATGGGTATCGGGAAAGATTAGCACTGTGAGTGCCTGCAATGAACCTGGCTAGAATGCTCCCTAGGGAGTTATAAACATGCACTTTGTGTGCTGGATTGACTGCAGTGTATTATCTTATCATATATAGCCATCACTAATATTAATTATTAAGATATGATAATACATTATCTCATATTTTGTATGAAAGCATTCAACACATGTTCCTTTCATTTTCTTTGTTAACATTTTTGCTAATAAATGTTTAAGCTTATTTAAACTTATTTGTTTGCTAACTTTGTTGTAACATGTTCACTGACTGTTTTGCAAGCAAAGGCAATTAAACATTTGCCCCCAAACTAAAATGTTTGCATGTGACAACATAGTTACCAAGAACCTTCTGAATCCATAGATCTTTGTATATTTTTGACTCTATGTTTTTGTATTGTATTCTCTCAACAGCAAGATTCTCGCCTCAAAAGCCTTAGTGCCTCTTTCAGACTAAAGAAACCAAATAGGTGAGTGAGTTACATTTTAACCCATTTAAGCTGATGTCAGTTTGTTGTAATATGCATGTTCCATAGACCCTAGCCCAAGTCATTTTGGGGACCAGTTCCGGATGGGTTAACGTCTTTATTTATTGTCGTTTTGACACAAAATGTCTCAAGTTGAATTGTATGTAAACGGTTTCTTTCCTGTTTTTATTGCTGTAATTGCAAAAATCTACATAAAATGATGTTTAGTCACTGATTGCAGTTTGAATCCTGATAAATGTCCAAAAAGAACGATGTCATTAATATTTCCGGTTTTGATATTGATTTTGTGAGTGGCAGTTGATGACCAGACCATGAAAAAGAAATTTAGTTTTGAAATTTAATTGTTATTTATCTAAACTGCAAATTGTTACTGCTGACAGGAAAATTTTGTATTTCGTTATCACCATGGATATTGAATTTTATATTTTGTTCATTAACTTGCAGGCAATTTGAAGAACTGAAGAATTATGCCACAGAACTACAGACCAATATAGGGACAATTCTTAAAATCAGAGCTGTAAGTATCTTTTAGAATAGTAAAGATTTTGACCCTAGTGTAATTGGTACATTGCTTCTAATAGTAAAGGCAACTTTGACCCTAGTGTAACTGGTACATTGCTTCTAATAGTAAAGGCAACTTTGACCCTAGTGTAACTGGTACATTGCTTCTAATAGTAAAGGCAACTTTGACCCTAGTGTAACTGGTACATTGCTTCTAATAGTAAAGGCAACTTTGACCCTAGTGTAACTGGTACATTGCTTCTAATAGTAAAGGCAACTTTGACCAGGCGCGCCGATTCCATCCGAAAACACAATGCATTGGGGGGGCAGAGCATTGTTCACAAACAATGCTCGCCCCCCTAATGCATTGTGTTTTCGGATGGAATCGGCGCCGGTGACTTTGACCCTAGTGTAACTGGTACATTGCTTCTAATAGTAAAGGCAACTTTGAGTCAAAGTTGCCTTTACTATTATAAGCAATGTACCAGTTACACTAGGGTCAAAATCTTTGACCCTAGTGTAATTGGTACATTGCTTCCTTCTCTTTTCATTCTTTCTACATCACCGTAAGTTCGAACAAGTTCGAATGAGAAATCAGAGAATGAGGTTTTCAAAAATGAAAAAGTGATAGTGATCTACAAAATAAGAAACATAGGACCAACAGGAAATATAATGCCTTTGGATCCTTATTAGAAACTACCATAAGAGTTTTTTTCCCACAAATAGTTTGAATGTGAGAGATGCTCATATTAAACAAATATACCATATCCATATACGCTATCTATCCAGTAAATAGAGTGGAACACAACAAGTACTGATGGATAGTCTACAAAGCTTCTAGACCACTCATATTGAAGAAAAAAATCATGTTTCCTTGATACTTTATTAGATAACTATCAGACAGACTATATGGTTTACATAAGATCCATGGTAACTATGGGTGTGTCTTCAGCAAGTGGAGTGGCATAGAGCAAGAGAATGTGGATGGTCTACAGAATTTCATTTTTTTCATATGCTTTGTAGCATGTACATGTATATTCAACGCAGAAAATGATTACTTCTTCTATCATCCTATTCACAGAAACTATCTGACAGATTATACGGTTTGCACAAGATCCATGGTAACTATGGGCGTGTCTTCAGCGAGTGGAGCGGCATAGAGCAAGAGATGGGGGATGGTCTACAGAGCGCTGGTCATCACATGGACGTGTGAGTATTTCTGACCAGTAGGGTGTTTCACTAAAACTAAAACTTATTTTAACATCCCTTTTTAGGTGATAATCATCAACTTCACAACTGCTTTAATCTCAAATTTTTGTTTTGTCTGACATTGTTTAGAAAAAGTTAGTTACCTATGACAATGAATAGCTGTCACACTTCAGTTTTCTATTTAATTCAGCCAAATGCTCGTTTTGGGAAAATAACTTTATTGGCCAAACCAATTGATTAGTATTGTTGAAATAGCATAAAAAGGGGCGTGTATGGACAAATCAGAACCTTAGTATCGTTAAATGCAGAAATATCAGTTAAAACGTTTATGAAAGCCGCTGACATTGAGCCTAAATTCACCGTCATTTTGGCCCTTCTACCCTGGCCACATCTATACGCTCGTTCCCACATTTTATTTTTGATCAAAATTCTTCAAATTAAAAATAATAATCTAAAAATTTGGCATCAAACAGAGAAGTCTCCAAGCTACAAGATGCAAAGCTCAATTAAAGGGGAATTCCACCCCAGAAATGTGATGTTTGCTATAAAATGAAGTGAATATGAAGAATCATGATCGAAAATCTGAGTCAAAACGGTGGAGCAATAAAAAAGTTATGACAGGATGAACTTTGCTCCGATTTTTATTATCGTTCGCAATTGCTATCGATCGTGACGTCACTTGCGAGCTGCAGCCATTTTGACTTCTACATGGAAATTTTAAAAAAATTAAATTTTCTTAATAACAAAGCAAATTTATGAGCTTACAAATTCCAAAGAGGTTGGCCCATCGATATTATTCTATGAATTCGTGAAAACAAGCAGAGAAAATTTAATTTTTAGCAACGAAAATGAGAAATAAGTGTATTTTCATGTACTAAAGGCATGGCGAGTTGCTCGTCAATGATGTTGCATATGGCGGCAATTTTGAAACGATCGCTCATTGCTACATGATGTTCAAATCGGTATAACTCCCGTGTGTCTTGTCCGATTTTGATCAAATTTTCACCAATTATGCCTCTTATTCTGCTTATTCAAATAACGAATGGTTTTATCAGGCCCGGACTACCCCTTTAAGCCAACAATCAATGTTTTTTGGCCGAGAAATAAGCAAAAATACAAAGTGATATTCACTAACTCATTGCACTTACTTTTTACACGGCTTAAATTATCCCGTAGACAGTTTTAACATCTGAATTCTTCAATCGTAAATATCTTTTGAACGAAATGGAAATTTAAAAAAACGATACCTGTCCCGGTCTTTTATTGTTGATATGAATATGACAAGGTATGAGAGAACCACTAGATTTCCAAGTAAGTTTTGAGGATTAGGATAATGTTATTAAATCCCTAAATGCCTTTATTTACTCTCACCCAATGAAATGTAAGTTTGAATTAACACTTGCAGATAAGAAAACTCACTGTATTGTGAGATTGTGATGTAAATTTGTGTTAACTTTGTTCTAATTCTGAATGTTTACACACTTTTAATAATATAGGAGAAGTTATTGTATTTTAAACGTATGATATATATGTTTTTGTTGTTGCCTTCGTAGGTACAAGGATTACATTGATGATTACATGTCGTGATTACAAATCTAGATAGGATAACTCACTGAATCATAAATGTACGATATGTATGTTTTTGTTGTTGCATTTGTAGGTACAAGGATTACATTGATGATTACTCGTCAGAGGAGGACTTGATAGCAGACCAACTCAAGGAGTACATCTACTTTGCAGATTCACTCAAGTGAGTAGCAAGGTCATTCATTTCAAATTCATTAACCAGTTCAAGACTATTCGCGGGTTTTAATATTCGCGGACGCCAACTTCAGAGCGAAATCCGCGAAAATTAATGCACCGCGAACATTACCACGTTTACAGTATTTGTATTTGGCATATTATGCACTCTCCATGGACCCCACCCCAAGTATTTTTAGTGACCTTTCAATGAATAGTCTAAACTACTTTACAGAGATTTGAAAATAGATTTAAGGATGTATGATAGTGGTGGTGGTGGTGGTGGTGATGATGATGATGATGATGATGATGATGATGATGATGATGATGATGATGATGACGATGACGATGACGATGACGACGACGACGACGACGACGATGACGACGACGATGACGACGGCGATGATGACGATGACGACGACGACGATGATGATGATGATATTTTAAAATGATGATAATGATAATGATTATGGTAATGATAATGATTATAATGAAGATGATGATAATGTTAATGATAATGATAATCATAATCATAATAAAGATGATCATGATCATGATCTGCAGAACAGGTTGTGAGGTTTTGCGATATAATCTTGAGAGGTAAAACAATGTCATTGATATCAAGATCTTGACTAACTGGAGCCTTTTTATGCCTCCGCAACGAAGTAGCCGGAGGCATTATTTAAATCTAAAACATTTGATAAAAGTCTAAATATGTGATTAAGTAATTATTTTTCTTTTGTTATCTTTTTTCTTTGCTGCAGAACTGTTTGCAGGAAGCAGGAATTGTTGCAGTATGATCTGGAGAGGTGTGAGGATGCATTGAGTGCCAAGATCCTACAGAAGGACCAACTAACAGTAAGTTGAAAACACATATTGTGTGTGTTGTCTTCTTACTAATTTAATGATGAAACATACTGTTTAATGAATTTTACTTTGATTTGCAAGATGAAAAGTGATCAAAAGCCCACCAGCACGTTAATACAGCTCTTGAGGGTCAATCAAATGGTAAACTGCAGCTCAAACAGAATAATATTAATAATAATAATACAAGATCAGCATTTATATTGCGCCATCAATCTAGACATTCTATTCCAAGACGCATTACTAGTATACTGTACAGTATATTAGAAATAACACAAATAATCCAAAATATAACAGTAGACGGATTGAACTAGTTTAACGGGAAGTAACTATGCGCTCAGCTTTTGAAATCTTGGAGACCAGAGATTGTGTGCTGTGTCACCAAAAATGATGGTCTGGAAGAGAGTTCCATGCCCACTGTAAAATGAGTCAAAAATGAGGAAAGACGGCATCAGAACACTTCCTTTGTGAGCGACCGTATGTGTTGCCAATTTGGAAACCATCCAATTCATACATTTTGTTGGCAGAATTAATAAAATTAAATTCGAGGAAATTTAAAAGTTGGCATGGATGACAGGAAGGAATAAATCCTCTGGAGAGATGAATATTATGTAGTTCAATGAAGACATGGGCTTGCAAAATCATATTACTCTTAAACTTGTGTGTTCGTGACAACCTTTCTATAGTAGCTGCCTGTCTATAGACCACTTATTGTGTAAACCTTAGTCATTATGTGCATGTAAATATACAGTGTAGCCAACAATTATTTGGACACCCTGAAAAATAGGAAACTAAATATTTTGATAATTTTTCAAAAATGGTCTTATAGTTTTATCTTGATTTCAACAAAGCAGCATCTAATAAACACATACAATGAATTTTAGGCAGCTTTTTACCAAACATTTTCTTCAAAATTTGTTCTAGCATCATTTAAATTAAAGGGATCAAGTAACTTTGTTGACATGTGCAAAAAGTGACGAATGGTTGATGCAATGTATATTATTGTTATCTCATATGTCCACGGGGTATTGTGTGAAAATTTCAAGTCAAATGGACATTGCATGGCCAAGTAATGAGCAAAAATGCAAAGTGATATTCAATAACTCACTGCACTCACTTTGTACACAGAAGAAAAACTCGCCCAGAGTTTTTCTTATCTGAATACTTCGATCGTACATATCTTTGTAACGAAAGGGAAATTTGAAAAAAACGAAACTTGTCCCGTGATTTTATTGTACGAATACAACAAGGTATGAGGGAACCGCTAGAATGAAAAATTTATTTTGAGGATTTGGACAATGTTACTAAGTCCCTTTAAAGTGATTTTTTCAAGGTGTCCAAATAATTCTTGGCTACACTGTATGTATCAACCTGTCTATAGAGGCCACATCCTGAAAGTGGTCACCTTTTCTGTCTCCCTTGGTTGGTCACTATAAACAGGTTTGACTATTTGATTATAAAGGACATTCGTAACTAGTATGTTATAGGATGAAATGCTATTACAGGAATTGTCTGCATCTATAGGTGCTTATTGTTTTGTTTTAAGATTATCTTAATTGGCTTTTCACCCCCACACCCAATTTTCTTTATCTCCCTCTTTCTATCTGTCTCTCTTTGAATGTCTTTATGTCCCCTTCCTCTCTTTCTTTCTTTCTTTCCCCCACTCTCTCTTTCTTTCCCCCACTCTCTCTTTCTTTCCCCCACTCTCTCTTTCTTTCCCCCACTCTCTCTTTCTTTCCCACACTCTCTCTTTCTTTCCCACACTCTCTCTTTCTTTCCCCCACTCTCTCGTTCTTTCCCCCACTCTCTCTTTCTTTCCCCCACTCTCTCTTTCTTTCCCCCACTCTCTCTTTCTTTCCCCCACTCTCTCTTTCTTTCCCACACTCTCTCTTTCTTTCCCCCACTCTCTCTTTCTTTCCCCCACTCTCTCTTTCTTTCCCCCACTCTCTCTTTCTTTCCCCCACTCTCTCTTTCTTTCCCCCACTCTCTCTTTCTTTCCCCCACTCTCTCTTTCTTTCCCCCACTCTCTCTTTCTTTCCCCCACTCTCTCTTTCTTTCCCACACTCTCTCTTTCTTTCCACCACTCTCTCTTTCTTTCCACCACTCTCTTTTCAAACACCTGCCATAGGGTAAAGCCCCCCAGAAGGCCTTCTCATTCCGGGGGATGACCACAAAGTTCTTCGGTCAAGAGAACGCAGAGACCAGAGAATCAAAGGCCAGGCTGTTAACCGACCAAATCAGCGACGCAGAGGATCAAGTGGAAAAGGCCAAGCTGACAATTGAGTAAGTTGCCAATTTGAATCGAGCATGTATGTCCATTTTACCACATTTGCTGAAATAATCATTTAAAGCCACATTTTGAAAGTAAAACAAATCAGAAGTATGACAGACCAGTAAGCATACATTAGGTCTAGCTATTAGGTGACTAAAGCAGAGAGGCAGGGAACTGATACATGACCAAATGAGGCAATACAAGTAGAAAAGGCAAAACCAACAATTGAGTAAGTTGCCAATTTGAATCGGGCATTTATATCCACATTACCAAATTTGCTGGAATAATCAAGTAAAATAGTAGTTTTAAAATAGAACTCAGAAGAGCTGGCAATAGTCATCACAAGATACAGGAAGTCACAGGACTAGCCGTTGGGTGACCAAATAAGAAATATAGAGGATTGAATACAAATGCAAAGGTGTCAATTTAGTAATGGAGCAAATTATTGTGTTAAGATTTCAACAATATTTGTATTTATGTATTTTAAATACAATAACATTTCGACAGTCATACTTCAAAAATGCAAATATATAAATATTTTTTTCTTCATTGTTATCGTTGATGAATTAGTAATCCATTTCCTTTCAATATTTATTCAGGCCCTATATTGACTCTCATGTTATTACACAGGTGTTATTATAGTAGTAGATAAGCAGTGTTCAGCAGTAATTTGCATCTCAATCTTATTTAATTTCAATCTTTTGACAGACAATTCTCAGAGAATGCTCTGAAAGAGGTTGACAGGTTCAAGAGGCAGAAGAGCAGGGATCTCAAGGAGATTTTCATCAGCTATGCTGTGCTGCAAATCAAAATGGCGAAGAGGGTGAGTTTACTGTACACAGAGCTCGACATAAGCACGTGCCTGATTGCCCGATTGCAAGTACAAATTAATGTTGGGCAAAGTTTGGTTTCCAGATCAGGCAACCAACATTTCTGTTCAACTAGGAGAGGAAAATGTAATTTCGAATGACTTTGTGTAAATCTCGTCTCGAAGTAAGCAGGCACTTTTCTGTTTGGGCAAAGAAAATTTTAACATTCATGATTTTGCTTGCCTGAACAAGCCAGTTAGAGAAAAAATGGTTAGTGTTCAGGAATAAGTATTTTGTCCATATGACAGTCATCAACAGAATATGTTTTACCATTTTAATTATGTCTATAAACTCACTGTTATTAGATGATTTGTCAAATACAATGCTCTCATATGACTGTAAACTATTTGAATATTGGTTCAGCTTGATAAATACAAATGTATTAATAATGTATACATGAAGTTTTGTTACAAACAAAGTTTAATAATTCAAAATTAGTGTGAAGTTTCTTTTAAACTAATCTGCAAATAAAATTGATGCACAGTAGAAAAAAAATGCTTTGCTGTGAAATTATGTCACAAAAAAAAAATTGTCCTTTTTTGTAAACATTCTTTATTCATGAATACATACAAATGTACAAGATAACAATATTACAAAGTTAAACTTGTTGGTCTATCCCTGATTCATTAACCCCTTCCCTTCGAGTTTCTAAAATCTACATAGACGTTGTACACAACCGACCCGGTTCCCGTGGTAAAAAAGAGTACGGTATTCAATTTGTATGTTAAAAATAATACCTAATTTTTAAAACAATTTTTTTCTCAAATCTATTCCTTTCTCTCCTTTGCTATGCAGGGCATCACAGTGTGGACGAATACTAAAGAATGCTTTGACAAAATGTAGCATCCTTTTGAATAGCAACCAGCATAGATGGGAAACGTGACGGCCACATCGCAAGAGCAAAGGCAAAATGAGCAAGAAAGAAATTATGTTACAAAGCGAGCAAGAGAGAGAGAGAGAAATAAAAGGTAGATATTATATAGAGAGAGTGAGGAAGTGAGAAGGGATGAGAGGGAGATAATCATCTCAAATGGACAACATTGGAGATATTAGCCCGGATTCACAAAGGAGGTTTGTACAAACCATGGTTTTTCCATGGTCTACATCTATGGAGTGCCAATTGTAAACTGATGGAGAAAGAATGTAAACTCCTTAATTGTTAACAATGTTGATGGTACACATTTACAAAATGCACCAAATAAATGTTTGTCTTCTCACATGGTGAAATTTGCTGGTTAGCAAGCACTAACAGTCATGTCATTAGAAATTATAAATTGTTTTACTTGTATACGAGCAGCACTCCATAGATGTAGACCATGGATGAACCATGGTTTGTACAAACCTCCTACAAACCTGCTTTGTGAATCCGGGCCATTGCGTTTTGCAACAAAACTCTTGTCATAAATAAAATTCAATGTAAAAGACATGCTGTATAACTTGGGATGGTTTGCGGCTTTGTGCTAAGTGTGTGCTCACTAAATGTATGCCTACTGTGTACATCAATTAGTTCCTACAATGTACTATCGCTTTCAATCAGTAGCATAAACATGTATATAGGGGGCAGGGACAGCCTTCTAAAATATATTCAACCATTTGACTGCCAGGCATTGTACAGCTCTGTGGCATTTGTGTGTATTCTGTGGTGCAAAAATGCAACCTTGGCACTCATGGAGTTAAAAACAAGAAACACAAAAAGGGGGTCTTATGGCTGGCTTTTAGATCCTACCCAGTGACGGGAATGTCCCCCCCCCCCCCCCCCCCCCCACGTCCCCCACACTGAGACTTACTCCCAGTATGCTACGTACTGCTGTCAATACCTTAATGTGCTAAAAATGCCTGTTATGCATTTACATAATGAGCAAAGTTGAAAAAGACTGCTGACATTGAGCCTGCCATTCAGAACTACTGTCAAACCTGTGCATAGTGACCTCTAAGAGGTGACCTCTATAGACAGGTTATATAATTTGTTATTCTTGACTCGCTTTAAAGGGAGTGTCCACCTTTTGCAAGCCAAATTAAAAAAGTTGCGAGGTTATTGTCTTATAATTATGAAAGAAAATGACATTTAACAGCTTGCCTGAAAAAATTAGGGCTTGAAATCTCCTTTTTGTGGAGCAATATTGATTGTAAGACCTCAAAATAATAAAAGCGACGGACCGTCGTTTATATTGCATTACGAGTCTTCGCCCGTACAAAATTTTGCTCACGATAGCTGCCGGCGCATTGCGGCGAGCCCCCAGTGGCTGTGCGTGAACCATGCACAGATTGTGATCGAACACTGGCGTAAGCGAATATTAAACAAAATAACTGACTCGTAAGTAATTGTTTATTCTCCATTTTCAAGACCTTTTTCATGGCATACCTTAAGAAAATGTCGTCTATACAATACATTTACCATGAATAACTGCAATGTTGTTGTAGTATTATGCTAAATCAGCTAAACACATTTATTGGCCGATATATAGTTTGATTAAGGGACTTTTTGTATTCGTAGAATCCAAATTACAGGGTAGTTTGATATGAAATTTTATGTGGGTGTTACATTCATCCTCATCCGTCTACTGGAAACTGTTCAGACGATTTGTAGATGGCAGACACTCCCTTTAAAGCAGTTAACCTGTAGTTGAACTGGAATACCTGCTTATAATAAAGACCACTTTTCTGTATATAGACTGGTGGTCTTTATAGGCAGGTTTGACTATTTGACTGATTATTTGTAAGGAATTCATGTATTCATATTATCACTTATTTCGACCGCACTAGTTGAAACCCTAACTGTTCACCGTAACAGACATGTTTTTTGTAAAGTTGCCTAAAGAACTTGGTTTACTATGTGATACACTTTGGTGGCAAATCTGATAGTAAAATACAAGTATGCGTATGGATTACAGTACTGTGATGCTTATGTTAAAGTGATGCCTGTAAAGTGTCTAACTCCACGAAAATTACTTGGAGCTTCCTCGTTTCTCTTCTACCGTGTTGTTTAGCTTATGGTAAGAGAAGAATGAAATAAGGTTAGATTTTTTCAAATGCCCCTTTAGTATGACAATAGGGTCATTCCATGTCAAATCACCCAAAAAAAGTGAAAATTTTCATCGCACCCCCTCAGAATTTGCTAATATTTGGTATGTATGATATTTCAACCTTTTAAAGCTCAAATATTTAATTTTTAGCCCAATCCGCCCAACGGTTTTGGCGCTATGGTCGATTCTTATGGGGGAGTTTTGTAAGAAATGGGCGTTGGCACCATTTTTCAAATGGCAATTGTCCGTTAACCGTTGGGTCAATTTATGTTGTGATGGTGTCATTGGACTGGGGATGTTATATGCAATCCATTTATGCCATTTGTTTTCATGCATGAGTGAGTTTGGATACGATAACCTTTGACCTTAGTCTTTGACCTTCCGTTTTACCTCGTGGATCAAATAATTTTGAGAATTTTTTTGGCTTAAATGTTGTCTTGATATAATTTCTACAACATATGAAAGAATTGGAGATATATTATTTCTTGTTTTTTCTACAGCCTTGTTTTAAGTTTGAAAATTTCATGTAAAATTGAATTATTTTAGACCTACACCCATGTCCAAGAATTCTATAGGGGTGTATATGTATGAAAAAGACCTATTCAAAGTCATGATTAGAGGCCCATTCACACCCTGGCTTACCACAGTTAAATAGACCTGCTAATCCCCATACAATAGAAATCCAGACAAATGGCATCTATTGATGTTGCAATGATACCACATGTTTCTAACCTGACAAGGGCCCTGGGCAGAATCAATTGTGAGCCAGATCAAATGTTCTTAATGCACACATCTGATTGGTTGAAATGCACAAAATGTCTCCCTCTGCAACAGGGCCTAGGTGTAGTTCTTTTCTTGAATACAATCTTTCAAGTTCAAGTTCAAAATGCAAACTTGTACATCAATCATGAAAGCAAATATCTACAGGTATCCCTTTTCAATGAATTTCATGTTTTTATGCACCATAAATTGCAATAGTTTGCAATAATATGCAATAGTTACATGATTTGCAATCTGTAAAAATTCAAACACAAAAAGTAACTACCCCCTAGACAACTGCTCATAATTTCATAACCAATAATTGTTTCAAGATGTCATCTTACTACAATATTTCTACAGTTGTTTTGTACATTATGTGTGGAAATGAGAGATGGCTGAATGAGCACAGATTAAAGACAAATGACCCAATTTCAAAAGTCACAAGAACTTGCACATGCCTGTCCATTTTTTGTGAAACAGCACATACGTATGGCTTAATGCATCATTGATGGTTTGTGAAACAATGCCGTTTGATTTTCACACAAAACAACTGTATATTTATTGTGGTAAAATGACATATTGAAACAATTATTGGTTATGAAATTATGAGCAGTTGTCTAGGGGGTAGTTACTTTTTGTGTTCAGTTTAGTTGGAAAGAATCAGGTTTGAATTTTTACAGATTGCAAATCATGTAACTTAATTGCATAAAATGTTGCATAGAAACATGAAATTCATTGAAAAGGGATACCTGTAGATATTTGCTTTCATGATTGATGTACAAGTTTGCATTTTGAACTTGAACTTGAAAGATTGTATTCAAGAAAAGAACTACACCTAGGCCCTGTTGCAGAGGGAGACATTTTGTGCATTTCAACCAATCAGATGTGTGCATTAAGAACATTTGATCTGGCTCACAATTGATTCTGCCCAGGGCCCTTGTCAGGTTAGAAACATGTGGTATCATTGCAACATCAATAGATGCCATTTGTCTGGATTTCTATTGTATGGGGATTAGCAGGTCTATTTAACTGTGGTAAGCCAGGGTGTGAATGGGCCTCTAATCATGACTTTGAATAGGTCTTTTTCATACATATACACCCCTATAGAATTCTTGGACATGGGTGTAGGTCTAAAATAATTCAATTTTACATGAAATTTTCAAACTTAAAACAAGGCTGTAGAAAAAACAAGAAATAATATATCTCCAATTCTTTCATATGTTGTAGAAATTATATCAAGACAACATTTAAGCCAAAAAAATTCTCAAAATTATTTGATCCACGAGGTAAAACGGAAGGTCAAAGACTAAGGTCAAAGGTAATCGTATCCAAACTCACTCATGCATGAAAACAAATGGCATAAATGGATTGCATATAACATCCCCAGTCCAATGACACCATCACAACATAAATTGACCCAACGGTTAACAGACAATTGCCATTTGAAAAATGGTGCCAACGCCATTTCTTACAAAACTCCCCCATAAGAATCGACCATAGCGCCAAAACCGTGGGGCGGATTGGGCTAAAAATTAAATATTTGAGCTTTAAAAGGTTGAAATATCATACATACCAAATATTAGCAAATTCGGAGGGGGTGCGATGAAATCCATTGGGTGATTTGACATGGAATGACCCTACTACTAAAGTACTAGTACTAGTACTAGTAGTATTTAGTACTACTACTACTAGTACTAGTAGTATTTAGTACTGCTTAGTCTTACAAACTCTAGACTAGAGTCTTAGTTAGCCTTAGTCTTACTTACAACTTAGTTAGACTGTCTTTAGATAATTTAGGGTAGTAGTACTTTATAATGATTTATATTTTATGAAGTACTTCTCTAAATATCATTATTCTAAAGACAGTCTAACTATAATAAGTAAGACTAGTCTAAGTCTTACTGTAAGAGTTAGTAAGAGTAAGTAGTAAGTAGGACCAGTCCAGGGCTGGGACAGGACCAAGCCCAATACAGGACAGTCGACTTTGTCTTTAGTCTTCTGTTTGGGCTCTGGGGGCTGTAAATGTAACTGACATGACTCATGAGACATGTCTAAAAATCTAAATTTGAACATCTCCAAAATCCCTTCTACAAGCAGTTTAAACAACTGTACGTGGGGTTTTCTTTTATATTGGACTTTTTAATTAGCGTGTTTATATCCGAACGTCTACCGGTAGCGGAATATAAAGATTTTTAATGGTAGTTTTGGACTTAATTTAATTTACTTAGCCCAGTTGTGGCTACGGTGAACTGTCGAAAAGTCCCCCAGAGCTCTGGCATAGGTCAATTAGTAAACAAACACCGTTTACCGCTGCGTGCAATATTTCAGTGCATCAGTGATAATATGAAATCCGTTCTTCCTGCAAATCGAGCAATATTTACCTGAAAATTCCAGCGATCCTCTCGTAAACTGCAGGGTTACTTCTGGACATTCCTGTTGCTATGCAGATAAAAAGGGATAACTGACAGCGAAGAAGGAGCTATACTGTTTCCATAATTCCACCAGTCTCTCATCCATTTTTTGCGTCCAAAACGTAGCCATCTTGCATATTTTCGTCTGTACAATCTACATGCATTGCGTCATATCAATCAACTTCTGAATACTGTTCTGTGATTGGCTGAAAGTGCTACGACTGGTCGTAATGATTCAACATGTCGAATCCTTACGACTGGCTGTACGATTAGTCGTAAGAGCTGCCTAGAGCAGGTATGTGACGTCACACTTCCAGTCGTAAGGCCTTACGACCGGTGAATCGTGGCAAAATCGTACAGTGTGCGGCGGGCTTTGGTCTACTTCAAATGAAAGTCACAAGGCTGAGCTTTCGAATCTAGCAGATTCTTTCGTCTAGGCAAAAACTGACAAGTACAGTGACACTGTACAGTACTGTACTTGTCGTCAGTTTTTGCCTAGATGAAGGACCTGTTAGATTTGAAAGCTTGGCCTCTTGACTCACATTTAATTACATTTGCCTTTATAGCAGATAAGCAGTTTTTCTGCAGCTTTTTACATTTCTATTTCATTTCTATTTCTATTTGAAACGGTGTAGTGAGCGATAAATAGTTTACTACATGCCCAACTAGGGTTAGCTGATTTAGCCTTGGGTACCCACTAAGTTAAAGGGATAGTTGAGTTTTTTTGTGAGATAATGAAAAAACTGAGTGTCAAATTTGAAAGAGCATACAATTTTGATGACAGAATAATCTTTGCGAGTTAAAATTAACCATCATAACTGAAGAATAATAAAAATGAAAATGAGGGTAGTCGTTGTGTGGGCAAGTAATGGATAATATTGGACACGTCTGATTAATTGTATTGGACACGTCTGGGTGGGAGGATGCATACATAGTGGTTAGTGATTATAATGAAAGGGAGAAGTTGTGATGGAACTATTTCGGTTGTAAGAGCAATGAACTTACAGTACACTAGTTTCAACCTTGAAACCCTAGAAGTTCTGCAGCTTAAAGGGATAGTTGAGTTTTGGTATAGAGGGCGCTATACAAAAAAAAATGTTTTGTGAGATAATGAAAAACTGAGTGTCAAATTCGAAAGAGCATACAATTTTAATGACAGAATAAACTTTATTTGATCAAAATCGGTTCAGAAATGGCTGAAATATCCATTAACATAGCCATTTGTAATAAATGTGGGGCCCCACAGTTATTCAACAATTTTGAACCAGCCGTTAATTTTTTTAAAAATGCTTCCTCTTTTCAAAAATGTATAAAATTGTTTTTTAGATAGTTGTTGATTATCTCTCTATCTAATCACTATTTCATCAAAACATCACATGCACAATATTTTATTTAAAATGGTTAAACCGATGAGTGTTTAGAGAGCGCCCTCTTGAGTTTTAACAGCTCTTTTTGAATGATAACAGGCTTTTTACTTAGTCATTTGTACCGTAAAACTCCGTGTATAAGACGCACTCGTGTATAAAACGCACCCCCAACTTTTGGGGACACCCTGTATTCTTTTTTTTAAAACCCTGAAGTGCTGTTGGAATGCTTATACCACTGGTCTAGGGCATGACAAAAGCTTAATGTTGAATGTAGCATTCATCAATCATTTTCTCACATAAAAATAGTGGTTAGTACACAAATGGCACATTTATTTAGCAGTAACACTGGTGCTCATAAATATTCATATTCATATTCATGAATATTCATGAGCACCAATACTCACTAAATATAATGCAATTTTCTAAATTTGCTACTAACTAATTTTAGTTATAAGCAAAATTTATAACCACTGGTTAGAAAATTGCATATATTTAATTAGTACTGCTGCTCACGAATGTATGAATATTCATTAGCAGCAGTATTACTGCTCAATAAACTTGCAATTTTTACATCTGTAACCAATATTTTTTTTGTGAGAAAAAGGTATATTTAGCTGAATGCTACAACTGACTGTAAGTTCTTGTCATACACTAAACCATGTGTTATACACATTCAACATGACTACAGGGTGTCCCCCCCCCCCCAAAAAAAAAAAAAAAAAATTTGTTTGGCTGTACCTGTGTATAAGACGCACCCCCCACTTTGAACATTTTCCGACGGAAAAAAAGTGCGTCCTATACACGGAGTTTTACGGTAATGTTTTATTCCTTTTTAGCATGGTGGAGTTATAACTATTAGTTTGTAATGTAATGGTGCAGGTTTTGCTTACTAAAATTCAGTTTGACCAAAACGGTACTCTATTTACCAGAACTCAACTATCCTTTTAAAGAGAAAGATACAATTATGCAGCCATTGTGTAACCCTGATTTACTGAAAAGGGCTATTGGACATGGTTGGATGAGATGAGTTCCCAGTAGGTTTCGTTTCCTACTTGTATGGTATTTTTCAATACCATTCAATTCAATTCAATTCAATTCAATTCAATTCATATATACATTTTGTGAGCAATAAACCAATTCAAATTGAATTGAATTTGATTGAATTGATATCCATCATCTGGGAGTTGGTTCCAAGTAGGTTTCGTTTCCTACTTAGTATGGAATATGTCAGGGTGACGGAAAACGGGTAACAGGGATTAGGAATCCAAGCTGTAATTCATGGTACTGCATATCGAGTCGCTCAGTAGAGCAACAAATTTTACCTGGATCGTACTTGAACCCTGCAATAATTTAATAGCGACCCTGAAATTGAAATGCTGCTCTTATCACGTGACTTGATCATAGTTGATCATGCGGCAATTATGGAACTCTTATAAGGTTCTAAATGGCAACAAGCCTGCGCAAGTTTTGTCTCCCACGAGAACATGTACATGTATATCAGGAAGGGAGAATACAGAGGAAAGATTAGGGAAAGAAGATCTGATGATATCGAGTCTTTCAAACCGAGACGTTATTCAACTATAAATCAAATGTGAGCGTATTTCCTTAGCACGGTGTGCGCCTAACAGGCGACTGGCTGGAATACTCCCTAGGTTGTGGAAAATGTGCACTTAATGTACAGGAATGATTGCAGTGTGTATCCGTTGACCGGGGTTATAATAATCGTGTAAAGTGCTATGATTCCCACCGGAATAGCGCTATATAAATAAGCGTTATTATGATATTTGTTTTCCCCTTTCTGTTATTCTAGACATAATAAAGTTCATCTTGTGTAAAGTGCATTTTGTAATTAAATTTGGACAGTCTTTATAAGGATAAATAAATATGATTATACATGTATGAATAAAACACAATCCTTTCAATGTCGAGTGTATTGGAAATATAAGCGTATTAATTTCAAAATAGTAGTTTACTATAAGGCTTTTGTATATAATCATGAATTGAGATTACAATGATATGTATGTCTATGACGTTTGCTTTCCTTCTTCCGTCATTTTCCCCGCTTTCTGTTGCTACTTTTCCTTCTCCTACCTACATCCTTTATTTTCGAGCCCTGCCATTGGCATTTAGTATTTTATACTTTCCATGCCAAGGACCTGGGCGCTCTAAACTTACTTTACCTGCTATATTATATATTTAATTCATGTTATACATATAATGTAGATTTTCCATCTTTATTGTGTTTATTACGTTCTATGTATTGTATATTTCGATGTATATGAATGCTTTTTGGCCAATAAAGACGAATACAACAAATTATTATTGTTATTATTATTGTTATTAAAGTGTCAGATATTGCCCAAAATTACATTTGAGACTTCAATCCTGTACCAAAATCATTGTAAGATATGTCCGAATGATGTGTGAAAGTTTCATTGAAAAAGAACACTGCTTTCCTGGTTAAAAAAAGCGAAAATATGCATCAGCTTTTACAACAGACGTTTATGAGGTTTATGACCATTTGTTAACGCTTTTGAGCTGAATGATAGATATCGTCATACTAAAGGGGCATTTGAAAAAATCTAACCCTATTTTATTCTTCTCTTACCAAAGCTAAACAACACGGTAGAAGAGAAACGAGGAAGCTTCCAAGTAATTTTTACTGGAGTTAGACACTTTACAGGCCTCACTTTAAGTCTTTTAGTGGAGCAATAGTTCTAAATCTAGATTGAACTTGTACCCTGCAATCATCCCCTGCATGATCAACCCTGTATCATGATCAACCAACATATTCAGAGAACCATTTCAATTTCATTAAACGTGTTGCTCTACTTGAAGACTTGACAAATAGTTTCTTCCCAACTTGGTTTCTAATTGCTGCTTAGAACAGATTGTCACGTAATATTGTAGCCATTCTCTGAAACACTTGAATAAGGATTTAGGCAATGAAGATGAAATGTGTGAAGTTGAGAGTATACGTAGCAGTAATTAGGGAACCACAGTACTATATTTGTGTCAAGTTGTTCAGTACAGCAAAAAGTTTGCCCTAGATTGTCCCTGAACCCTGCAATACTACAAATTTGCTTCATGTCAACTGAAATTGAGATAAATTATTTTACTTGCTGAACCGGGGCCACAAGCAAAATACAAAGTTAGTAAGGAGCCCCATTTTCTGTATTAATACAAACTGTTCCTCAAGAGGTGGGGTACTAAATGTTTATGAGATATCGTGTTTGCTGGAATTGAGTGCTGGACAATTTCATACCCAAGGTGTAAGCTAATAGTCAGGGCCTTTTTTTACGTGCTGAATCAGGCCATGAGCAAAAACAAGCAGGGTTAGTAAATGAGCCCCTTTTTTGTATCGATCGGATCTAGTCACTTTGTTGACGTGAGTAACGTGTGAACATTTCTCGTCAAATGGGTATTATATTTTGCCAAGTAATGAGCGAACCCACAAATTGATATGCGCTGACTCTATCCACTGGCTTTGTACACAACTTTCTAGTGGATAATTAAAAATCGTTACACTTCGATTGTAAATATCTTTTCAACAAAAGGGATATTTGAAGAAAAAAAACCCTACAACTGCTACTATTAGTAATACAAATATAACAAGGTATGAGAGAACCACTATCTAGAGCTCTGCATTCTGAGTAAGTTTTGTGGATTTGGGCAATGTTACTAGATCCCTTAAAATGCAAACTGCTCCTCAAGTGGTTGTGTACTAAATATTTATGTGCTTGCATTGGGGGCTAGAATGGGAGAACTCATACAAAGTAACATTATTATACCCAAGGTGTGATGTTAGAGTACAAATGTATCATGCAATAATTGGATGGCTTGGAGCAACAACATACAGGTATATGCAGTGGCATAGCGATAGGGGGTGGGGGGGGGGGGGGGGTGGGAGGAGGGGGGGGGGGCACATGCCCCCTCCCCTATAATTTGAAGAAAAAAAAACAATAGGAAACATAAGGGGACATTTTAAAAAAAGAAACAAGCAAAGAAAGAAATAAATACATAAGGTGTGACCTCTAATAAGTATACGTGCCCCCCCCCCCCCCCCCCCCCAACCACGCTACGCCGCTGGGTATATGTACCCATGTACTATGTTTGTGGCTGGTTTATGTTCCTCAAAGGTATTGTTAATAGTACAGAGCAAGACTTATTAAAAATCCTTACTGAGCAGGCTGAATTATTTTCCTCAGAAATATTGTTAAGAGTAATGCTATATAGGGCAATTCCATGAAAATGTCTACCAAAACAAACAAAATTAAGTTTGCTGTGGAGTTTTTTTTCTTATTATGGCTGATAATGCATGACTTGAACTTTCTGAAACCATATTTGCTTTTTTGATATTTTGCCATTTTTTCCCAAAATCTGCATTTTTAGACTTATTAATTGGATTTAGACATATTTGTGAAAAATAAGGGTTATTTGAAATTGATTATATCTGTATTTATATCTAGATGCATATTCAAAAACTGAACGCAAATAATAGATACGGAGTGAAAATTCAAATAAATATAAAACATTTTCGCCAAAACCTCTATTTCGTGCATTTACTGGGGGGTCAAAGTTCAACTCAATTTTTGTCCCGTCTGTCACGTTTTTTAACAATTAATTAATTCCTAGCAAATACCTGTGACTGGTTTTGGATCAAACTTTATATTTATTAACAAAGGCCTATTACCTTTAAATTAACACTACATTTTTGTAAAAATATAAGTTATGAATATAAATATCTATGTTTTAATCTTGTCCCGTCTGTCACGTTTTGTCCCGTCTGTCACGTTTTTGTCCCGTCTGTCACGCACCTTTTTACTACTAATTTGTTAATTCAACTAGGTTGTTGCTGTTTCATAATGAGTTTGACTAAATCTGTCACTTTAGAGGCTTATTACAATAGTTGGTGGCATTATCAACTTAAATAACCTGTAAAAACAACATTTTAGGTAATTGGTGGGGATTTTAAGGTTTTCTACAGTCCCATGCATTGGA
This sequence comes from Echinarachnius parma, assembly GCA_037951105.1. Classification (NCBI taxonomy): domain Eukaryota; kingdom Metazoa; phylum Echinodermata; class Echinoidea; order Clypeasteroida; family Echinarachniidae; genus Echinarachnius; species Echinarachnius parma. Next base: position 44,027 of record JBAMJV010009907.1, on the reverse strand, counting down.
TATCGTGTTGTACTATGTAAAATTAGATTATTTCATAGCTTACCTACCTTAATCAATTTAAATTTTAAAAATAACACTGCTTTTATCTTTTAGCAACTACTTTTATCAATAAGGGTGTAATTTATTACAGAAAAACTCCTAAAAATGACTGAAATTGTGTATTTTACAGATTGTCCAATTCACCCATAGGAATTGTACATGTCCCGTCTGTCACGTTTTTCTTGTCCCGTCTGTCACGCTCATATTTTGGATTTTTGCCTATTTAAGACAAACATGGGGGATTTCCCTAAGTAGTGGCATACAACTGGCCTTAGGCAAGTAATAGCCTACAGACATGAGCAGCCTTGTAAGATCATCCAGTTAGCAGGGATTTTAAATTAAGTGAGGTAGTGAAAAAAGCTTGGTAAAAGTGTGTCCCGTCTGTCACGCTGAGTTCAACGACCCACTGACATCTAGGTCAGAGGTCACACAAAATAAAACTCATATATTTTGAAAGTATGACTGCAATTTAATATCATAAGCATAAAAACTCCTGTTTAATGTTTAACCATTTGCCTACAAATCAATCAAAACTGTGAAAAAGTCATGAGTGGATGTCCCGTCTGTCACGCTGGAATTGCCCTATAGTAGAAAACAATAGTGCTGGCTTTATTATTGCTTTACTGTAACAGTAGTAGCCTACATGTACATACCCAAGGTGATATGTACATGATGATAATGCAAACAACTTTAATATGATATGAACATGCAATATGATATGATTGACCTTGGGGTAAATATCAGGTTAAATGTTATGTTCCCGGTAGTGTTGGTGATAGTGACAAAATTATTTTTAAAACTAAATTGGTTTGGTACTGGATAAATGCACTTTCTAAATTATGTAACTTGGTTCAGTGCTATGATTTTTTTTAATGTCTGTATGATTTATACAATGAAATTATAAATCCATTAAAGACAAGTATATGATTTAATATAAACTGTATGCATTCTCCATTGATTCCTGCCCGAGTATTTTCAGGACCAGTCCTGAATGGTTTACAATATGAAAAGAATGAATGAAATACCTAACTAACAGCTCAAATTACACAAAATAGGGTAATGAAGCAATTTATGAGTAACATTTATCAACAAGTAGACCGTACTTCAGTATACCAATTGCCTTGTTTTGTATTTGATATGTGTTTATGAATCAATAAAATAGCATTCAATGCATCAGTTCAGTAGATACATGTATGATGTAGAATAATTCTGCATCTGGGCCATTCTTGGTCACGTGTGTGACCCAAAATATGAAAAATTCTGCAATAGGATGCTTATATTTTAGTAAGTATAGGAGGTATGGTGATGTAAACTTCATATATGACTTGCACATGTTGAAGTCTTTCATGTGTAACACAAAAGATTTTATTAGGATTACGTTGCCCAAGGACAGAGGTCAAATGGCATCGGTCACGTGTGTGATTTTGCACGGGAGCACTTTTGAAGAAAAAAAATTTAACTCAATTTCATTTTGGAAATCCTGTAAAATATGAAAAGCTAAAATGTTCATATTAGTATCAGACAACTTATATATATCTGTAAGTAAGAAAATGGTGAAAGATTAAAATTATCTCAAACTGTTTTTTTTTTAATGCACGTTATTATGTGGGGATGTCTGGGTCACGTGTGTGACATTTTGGGGTGGTCACGTGTGTGACATGTACAATGTGAATGGAAATATGAATTTTACAAATATTAGGTTTAGACAGTAAAATGAAGTTCAATTGTCACAAAGTTGGTATCATCATGTACAGGAGAATAAAAGGAATGGGCTAGCTTGATTATTTTCTGAGTTATGATATTTATTGGAATATTGAAATATGAAAATTTAATAATTTTTCTAAGAAATTTTATAAATCAATAAAAAAAATATATTTCATGAAACCTTGGACACTGATCTTTCTATTAATGGAATAAAACTACTGAAAAAAACAAACTTCATTTTTTTCAAAAAAGTTTCACTTTTCAAAGAATGGCCCATCTATGTACAATTGATTCACTTGTTACTGGTCAATACTGGAGGATGGGTGATATGATCATAGTGTTAGATAAAAAAGTTAAAGTCCTCCCCATGCCAATTTTGGCACATAGGCTGGTGCCTATCTCCGATTCATTAGCCCTAGGCCACACGTCTACTAAATGTAGCGAAAGCTACAGAAGGGGACCAGTCCTGTAGAACTCGTGTGATTAACTTTCCCTTATCCATTCTATAAATGCAGAGCGCCTGGCTAGAAGGCAGAAGGTACCATTTTTAAAGTCTTTGGTATAACCCGGTCTGGGTTCGAACCCGGGACCTCCCGTGCATGAAGCTGACACTCTAACCCCTTTAAGCCACCATGTTCGGTTATGATCATAATGATCTGCCCTTTCTAGTTAGTCACCGGGACTTCATAAACTCATTATTCAACCCTAATTACAGTACAGTGCAGAACGACGAAGTACAATGCAGTACACATCCATTAACCCTTTTTATACTAGCTCTGAGTGCGCAACAATTTTAATTTAACTCTATATAGTTATATATTATACTGTATATATGTTCATCTAAAGAGAGTGATACCGACAGTCTTTAAAGGGGACCACCACACAAAGAGCAACACAGGGTTACATATATATGTTTTGGTACCGTTGTTTGATATTTAATAGATGTCCAACACTTTGAAAAGGGTTGTGTTATTCATGTAAACAATGCAATTAATCACCGGAACTCACGGAACCACACGGATGGTTCCTAAGCGACAAACGTTTGCGAGTGCGACATTTCTATTCCCGCGTATGTTTGGAGACAAAAGAAGCACGGTAGATGCATACATCCTAGACAATGGACTATCGAGATGAGCTTTCAAAATATTTAATTTGTTTGGAAACTAATTTTTCTGAACTTGTTGGTGGAATGGACTACTAGAACTATTGCAATTCATTTAAAAGCATATTCAGTTCCCTTTAAAGCGATTCCAGCCTCATGTCATGTATAGAAATATATTATGTGATTGATATGTTTTCTGTTCAATATCATCATCATCATCATAAATCTTCAATGATCATCTCATGTATAACATATATTTTGCTTAATAAAAAAGTGAGCCATGAAAATTGCGTATTGTCTGGATCGTATACATGTAGATTGTGCAATTCTTATCAAGAAAAAATACAGGACCCTCCAGGTTCCCATATCTAGGTAATGCAGGAGTTAATTGCACCAAGAACATAATTCACCTGAATTGGGCAGCAGTGATACACAAATGATTGCTTTATCGCTTCAAAACAGGCCATTTCGACTTTCCGTAATTGGATTTAGCAGAGCCAAGCTTGAATTTACGATGCACATCAGATACGCTCTGCATTTGATAAATGTTGATTATTATTATTATTGTTAATTTATGTTTGTCTCATCCTTGCTTTCCCTGTTACAGGAGCAACTTCTGCAAGCCGTCTATCGCCCGTATTTCTTCTATGTCATCCATGTTGACTTCAGAGCAGACACCGTCAGAGATGTAAGTTTGAGAATCATGCTGGTATCTGGACATTTGTTTTCTTCTCAAATAATATATCGCTTTTTTCAAAAGAATTTAAAGTGCTATTGATTACTCATAATGGGGAAGGGAGGAAAAGGGTAGAACCAGTACTTGAATTATTGAAATAAACATTGTATTTTTAAAACAATGTGTACATGGAAATGAAATTATTATGAATCGTGTGAAAATTCACATCTGAGAGGGGGAAATGTTTTGTAAATTATATAAAAAAGGATACATAGCACCACTTAATATTATTTTGTACTTCTATATACGTAATTTGTATATATTTTGTGTAATTACGAACACATGTGCACACCAGGTTTGCGTTATAATTTTTGAAATATGATAGTAGTAAAGAAATTGGCAACAATAGTCTTTCCAGACTGATTGCCATTAAATTTAGAATGCCAACAATTTGCTCAAAATGCCAATGGCTAAAATGTGAAGTACAAGCGAAGTACTATGAGGGTGTAACATTAGTGGAAAGTGCCTCTTATACCATTTTCAAGCTTACATTACCGATGAAAATACCGATGAAAAAGACCGATGGAATTTCTTATGTAAACAACGGGGAACTCGCAACTTCCCCTCTGTCGCGTTCATAATGCAGGGGAATTTAATCGCCTTTTGCATTCACCGGCCGGAAGTGAATAATTGTTGATAAAAAAAAGCCACTAGCCTATACTTTCAATAAATTTGTTAGTGATCCGTTTTAAATATTGTTCTGTTCATCATTTGGTTTTATAAATATATGCTTTATAATAAATATATTATTATCACGATGTTCATGAATTGAATTTGTTTTAACCTTTATATTCATGCAACATACAAGTAAAACGGGGCCCCTTGGTAGATCAGTTGTTTAACTGAAAGGGCAACCCTGTTGAAATAAAACGTTAATAAATAATAAATAAAACGAATCAATTTATACGTAAACAAAACGTCAACAAAAAACACGTGCACGATATTCGAGGTTCACTTTACACGAGCTAGCTATGGCGCAGCACAATATTTTCGCATGCCGTGTTCCGAAAAAAGCGCGCGTTACACTGCTTTAGCCGGAACAAGAATGACCTTTGACCATTTTCATCGGTATTTTTCACCCGAACCATTTCAAGCTGACCGTTTCATCGGAGTGACACCGATAGAAAGAGAATTTCTCCTACTCTAAAGTAGGAGAATTTAATCGCCTATTTCTCTTCTTTTCATCGCCTATTCTATCGGCTTTTTCACCTCTGTAGCATTCATGCTGGCCGTTCCATCGGATGCGTCCGGACGCATCCGATGAAAAAACCCTCAGCTTGAAAGCAACACTAGTCGATGATTGGGTTAAGCGTTTTGGCGAGTGTGAGTTCCTGGTACAAAGTGATAGCTTCACTTTTTAGAAAAGCAGTTGAAATGTTACGTGTTTGCATTTAAATGTGTGCCTTATCCTGTCCTTTATCTGTGCATTTAAAGTGATTAAGATGTGTCTTTGGCACTCATCCATACCTTTAGGCATGATGAGTCTTTTTTCTCCATTCTAAATGTTGATTGATCGTGCATACGTGCTCATGTGAGATCCTTTCCTTTCCTTCATTTATTACAAAGTCTTTCGTCTTTCATCTCTTCTAACCCTCAATTAAAGTGATCCATTAACTTAATATTTTCCCCAAAAAGTAATATTTAAGGCTTCAATCATATACCAATTTTACTGTAAAATTCTTGAAGATGATATGTGAGAATTTAAAGAAAAGGAATAAGGTTTACCTACTGAATACAGAGAAAATCAGTGTCTGATTTTATCCTGATCGTTCGGGTGAAGTATTAAAATTCAAAAAATTGAGTATCCTAATTTGGATACTCTTGACTACTTTCGGTAACCATCTATAGACGGTTTCAAATTTAATCATAAATATATCCATGATTATGGAGACATTTGAAAAATCGAAACCCATTTCATTCTTCTGTTACCATAACTCACAAGGTACAACTCAAGAGAAGTGTGAAAGCTCCAAGGGATTTTGGTTGAAATTTTACAAAGTTAATGGATTACTTTAAAAGCTCTTTGGAGCCTTTCAGGAAGATGGATTTGATGGGAAAGTCTATGTACATTGGCTCCATCAATGTCAATGAATGTATCTTCATATGCAAATATGTTTAGTCTGTTGCATGAAGGCCAATTCACCAGGGGAATATAGCTTGGGCGGGGTTGGGTGGGGGGGGGGGGGAGTGCATGAGGGGCATATGCCCCCAAATATTTGAAGAAAAAATATGAATAATGTAAGGGTGCAACAAAGATGAAAAATGAAAACAAAATACATTGAGTTTGCGCCTTCACACACACACACACACACACACACACACACACACACACACACGCAAATAATAGGAATGCCCCCAATATTATTCAACATCTACGTATGCCCCATCTACATTGTACGTCACTGCACAAATGTGGGCTGCAGTTTTCTGCCCTTTCTCCTCGCAAAGAGATAATTGATGGAGCTAGAGAGATGCAAGAGTTGGTTCATTTGGGGCTTAGGGGTAGGGTTAGAGTTATTGGGGCCTTCGCAACCTTTTTCTTGCATTTATTTATTTATGGAAGGAGTTGACCAGGATAAATGTGAGAATGTGACACTTTATTTCCCTGCATTTTTTTGGTATCATTAATTAGAGATTAGTTTTGACAAGGTTAAATGAGAACAAAATTAAAACAAAGAACAAGAAATAATGTGTTGTTTGTTTGGGTGTTTACAACCTTTTCTTGTATTTATGTATGGTAGGAGTTGATCAGACAGAATGTGATAATGTGACACTTTATTTCCCTGCATTTTTTTGGTATCATTAATTAGATATTAGTTTTGACAAGGTTAAATGAGACAAATTAAAACAAAGAACAAGAAAAAATGTGTTGTTTGTTTGGGTGTTTATAACCTTTTCTTGTATTTGTGTATGGTAGGAGTTGATCATCAGACTGAATGTGAGAATGACACTTTCTTTGTATCATTAGAGATTAGTTTTGACTTTTGACCAAGTTAAATGAGTAAAACGAAGAAAAAGAAAGAAATAATGTGTTGTTTGAGGGTGTTTACAACCTTTTCTTGCATTTATTTATGGTACGAGTTGATCAGAATGATTCTGAGAATGTGACACTTTATTTCCCTGCACTGTCTTTATATCATTATTAGAGATTAGTTTTGACTTTTGAAGAAGTTAAATGAGTAAAACAAAGAAAGAGAAAGAAATAATGTGTTGTTAGTTGGGGTGTTTACAACCTTTTCTTGCATTTATTAATTAATGATAGAGTTTATCAGACTGAATGTGAAAATATGACACTATATTTCCCTGCACTTTCTTTGTTATCATTAGAGATTAGTTCTTACTTTTGACAAAGTTAAATGAGTAAAACAAAGAAAAAGAAAGAAATAATGTGTTGTTAGTTGGGGGTGTTTACAACCTTTTCTTGCATTTATGTATGGTAGGAGTTGATCAGAGTGAATGTGAGATTTTGACGCTTCACTTCTTTGTATCATTAATAGAGGTTTTAATATGATGAAGAGGATTGGGATAAAAGGCACAACATCACGACCCTGCCTGAGGAGATTTTAAATAGGTGTAAATGGGGAAAATATACAATTGCAACCATGGGCGTCATCCTTACGTAATACCTATTGTTCAGCGGGGGATGAATGAATAGATCATCCCCCCCCTGAACAATAGGTATCAATTACTAGATCTAAGGGGCAAAGATACAATCATGTATTTAAAATTGTTTCATTAATATCAACATCTTATGTTTGTGCACAATTAAGAGGCCAAAATTACCTTTCTTTCCTTATGTCGCATCTAGAGATAATTGAAAGGGTAAAGAGGGGGGGGGGGGGGGGGGGGGTTAAAAACAAAACATCAACATCTTGCCTAAAAAGACTAAAGGCAACACCAAGCAAAGATAACATATACATTTAAAGATATATACATACCTTTATATTGTTGTTGTTGTTGGTGTAGAGGATAATTGAAATGTTAAAGGGGCAGGGGGTAAGGAAACCACCTTGCAAAGCAAAAGGCAATCAAGTATTTTGCATTATAATATAAATAACAATAGAATTTGCTCTGGACGGTTTTTTAGGAGGTGGGGCTTAGCAACATGAAGACAAATAAATGATAAAATGTTTAAAAATATACAAAACATATTTGGGTCAAACCGTTTACAAATATTGAATGTGTACACTAATACAGATGAACAGAGGTCAACATGCATTTGGGTTGCAGGGCCCCTTTAAAGGTGTTGCCTAAAGAGAACACTGATAAAAGAGCATGTTGCATCAATATTCAATAACAATTTATCTTTCTTTTTTTGTTGTTGTAGGAGATAATTGAAATGGTGAAGGGGCTTGGAGATAAAGGCCACAACATCCGGGTCCTGCCCAAGGAGAGATCCTTTGTTGCTTCCTGGGGATCCTTTGACATTGTCAGGGCCGAGCTGGAGGTAAGACAACATACATTGATTGATATTTGTTTTTCTATTTTTAAATTTTTTTTTGGGGGGGTGTGTCGTGTAACGATGCAGGCTCTGCGATCGATAGTGTAAACTTGTCAGTGTTGTTGCTGCTGCTGCTGCTTTTGTTTTTGTTGTTGTTGTTGTTGTTGGACAAATTCAAGCTTGTTCATCTCGACACACTCTTATATTGTGGTTGCTGCTTGTTTGCTTACAAGCATAAAGTTGTTGTTTTTCACTCCCTTTTATTTAACTAAATTTATATTGTATAATTTATGGACCATGTAAGCCACTGAGATTAATTTTACATTTCAAATTTTCATTTGTTAAGTATATTTTTCCTGTACCGTATTTGCTGGTGTATTAACCGTTTTTTCATACAGAAAAACTTGCAAAAAGGGGGGTACGGTTAATACACAGGTGCGGTTTATACACCGGCAAATACGGTAACTAAAAGCAAGAATAAGAAGAATGATTATGAAATTCAACTGGCACTGCTTTTTTTAAATGGTGTGTTTTTATGCCTCCGCCAACGAAGTGGCCGGAGGCATTATGTTTTCGGGTTGGCCGTCCGTCCGTCCGTACGACTGTCCGTACGTACGTCCGTACGTACGTCCCGTTTTCGTTCTCACGATATCTCAAGAACCGGTTGACCGACCAATTTCAAACTTGATACGAGTGTACATATTGGGGTGACAATGATCTGATTAGATTTTGAGGTTCATGAGGTCAAAGGTCAAGGTCACATGACTCAATATATGTTAAAAAATGCCTCGTTCTCGCGATATCTCAAGAACCGGTTGACGGATCAATTTCAAACTTGGTATGACTGTACATATTGGGATGACAATGATCTGATTAGATTTTGGGGTTCATGAGTTCAAAGGTCAAGGTCACAGGACTCAATATATGTGCAAAAAAGCCTTGTTCTCGCGATATTTTGAGAACCTGTTGACAGATCAAATTCAAACTTGGTATGAGTGTATATATTGGGAAGACAATGATCTGATTAGATTTTGGGGTTCATGAGGTCAAAGGTCAAGGTCACAGGACTCAATATATGTGCAAAAAAGCATCCTTCTCGCGATATCTCGAGAACCGTTTGACAGATCAATTTTAAACTTGGAATGAGTTACATATACATCGGGGTGGCAATGATTGGATTAGATTTGGGGATCATGAGGTCAAAGGTCAAGGTCACATGACTCGAAATATATGCAAAAATGGCTCGTAATGGCAAAATCTGAAGAACTGAATGTCAGATTTAAGTCTAACTTGGTACCTGAATTTTTGTTGGGAGCCAATGTAGCCATCAAAGTTTGGGGTCTATGGTCAAGGTCACAGAACTCAAAATATATATGAATTTTTTTTTTCAGTGCACGTTATTTTGGGCTTGATATTAAAAATCGCGTCATAGCGGAGGCATAATTTTCGACTGCGCGCAGTCGAAGATCCATCTAGTTATCCTTGCTTTGAGCCTTTGAGAGCTCTGATGTAATGTTTTTCCCTGCAAAGCGGAGATGTTTGTCATCACCGGTGTTTGTGTTAAACTCCCACTGGTTCCAGTTAAAGTAGATAAAACCTGTTAATTATGGATGATAGATTTTAAGATTCTGTTTCATCCTCCAGGGCTGGTTGTTGTCCTGTTGTGATCTTGAAGATGGATTTCACTCTTCCTACAAATGCAAAATACTTCCCCCCCCCCACTTTTTTCTCGTGAATTTATGTTAAACCTAAGTTTGGACGTCGTCGTTGTCACCCTCGGGCAGTTTGGGTACGTGTCTGTCATGAAATGATTTTGCAGCGCGATCAAATGTCAGGCGTTTCATGAGGGCATTATTATTAGAAGGTGCTGAGTCGATTGATGATTGCTTAAAATTAAATGGGACGATTCTGGGCAGTAATTGATAAAAACTCTTTGGGGCATCAAGAGGAATTATATGGGAAAAGTAGGTGAGATGCAATGGATTGATTCAAGGGCACATGCATTATTGGGGGGCGGGGGAGGAGGCCTTCTTATTTAAAAAAATATGTATAGCGGCGTAAAAAATACTCAGGGGCAAAGGGTGATTTGCCCCCTTAACCTTTGAAATCATCACCCGTGAACCAAAACACGGGGGCGAAAAAAAAGAAGAAATTGTTCAACAAAATCGCCCTCGCTGTGTATATCACATTTTTTAGTTAGTCCCATGCATGCAAAATGTTTTTTTTTTATTGGACTGAGAATGCTTGTCTTCAGTATGGGGTGGGATCTTTATTATCAGTTATTACAATGTCTGAGAAAAATGAATACGGTATATAATCAAATGAAAACAAAAAAATACAATACAAAAAAAAAAGCACATGTGAACCCAAAATGGCCCTTGTGAACATTTACACGTGGCGATTTTTCTTTCTAAAAAAAAAAAAAAAACCCTTGTGAAATAAGTATTTGTGGGGTCTATACCCTCATTTGTTATTGTTTTTTCTCAAATTTTGTCTTATAATTATTCATTTGATAAATTTGTTTCAAGAAAAAGGCAGGAAAAACACTACCTTATATATGATGAAGCTGCATAATAAAGGTGGCCTCCCAGTATGTTTTACTCCTTTTGTCTAAACAAATATGAATAGTTCTTCCGCGTTTCAGCCCTTCTCCTCAATCATTATCGAAGTATCATGAATAATTCTGTTGCATTTCTGTCCATTTCCTTCCCTTTTCTCCTTGAAACATTCATGAATAATTCTCTTATAACATACTGTACTGTACATGTATGTTGTTAATCATGTTGTCTCTTGCAATTGACAGCACATTTCTCTTCCTTGTATTTTGACTGAGACTGAGAGGTCATACAGTGTTATTTCCTTTTTCATGCTTGTCATTAAAAAAAAGTTTTTACACAGTAAAGTTTTCTTTTTAGCACAGATGAAGTACCTATTTTAGAATGTTGAACTGTTGTATACATGTACTTTAGTTGATGAAGCACTATGCTGGTCAAAAAATGTATAGAAACTTGATAAAACTATAAATCGATAATAGCCCAGTTTAAAGTAATCCATTAAGTTCATATTTCTTTTTCAAAAGTGATATTTGAGACTTCAATATCATAGTAAGATTCTTCTGAATGATGTGTAATAGTTTAATTGAAAAAGAAAACTTGTTTACCTAGTGAAAATTGATGTAAGATTTTATCACCTACTGCCCAATTATATTGACTTGATCAAAAAGCATTCTGGAACGGTTACAAATTAAATCATAATCTTCATAAATATCTTCATTTCATTCTTCTGTTACCATATCAGCCAAACAACAAGGTACAAGAGATGTGTGAAAGCTCCGAGTGATTTTGGTTGACTTTGACAAAGTTAATGGTTAATGTGTGGTGTATCATTGAGACAGGCTCACTTTTGTTAATAATGAATCATTATTAATCATTATCATAAATGGCCAGCAACAGACATGATGATATGATCATGTTATGGCAAAGTAAAGTTGCTCATTTTTGTTTTCAAAGATTCCATCCCCATATGCAGTAACAATATAAAGTCAATTGTATAGATTGTATAGATTGTAAAGATCAAAATGAAACCAGCGGGTAGATATTTTGTGTTTATTTGTGCGGCCTTTGTTATACACTGTACATGGGGTCATACTCGAAGGACCCTTTTTTCATTTAGTCATCGGCCCCAATTAATTACGGTAATAACCTATACCCAATTATTGATCGACCCCATTACACATGCGTTATGGAAATAGAAAGGAGCGCTAATATGTGGAACTAAGCGTGTGGAATGCCCAGTGCGTGACAAACGTGTAGTCAAGACAATGGGGAAATGTGTTCCATGGTTTCCTTTGAATATAATGAAACAGAACAAGAGAGAGAAGGATATTTTTTTGGCTGTGATTCAAAGGCTGTTGTTTTGTAGCGTGTAGCTCGAACCGGATGTTACCAAGGAGTTACTTCTATACATAGCTGGCTTTAGAATTCCTGTGAAGACAAAAAACACAAGGGGGGGGGGGGGGGCTCTGGGCGAGTTTGCATCCGCAATGCCAAAAAGAGCCCTGGTAAAATTGCATTTTCTACAAGAGTTCATTGCTAAACAAATTATTGTGTGCTATTTTCATGCAGATACATTTAATAATAATAATAATAATAATGATAATGATAATGATAATGATACTAATAATAATAATAATGATAATGATAATTATAATGATGATAATGATTTAATAATAATAATAATAATAATGATAATAATAATGATAATGATAATGATAATGATAATAATAATAATAATAACCATATTTATCTCTAACGCGCACACACTTCTGTCAGCAGACACTCATAGCGCACAATTATCATTATGACCCCTCGTCATCTTGGCACATTTCAAACCTGCGCAATTATCTTGTGCACTTTCTCAACTTCCCGGTGAACATACAAAATTTACAACATGATCATGTACATAGCCACTTGACATTGAAAAGGATTTTACATTTCTTTGCTTTTCAACTCTATCGATATTTGTTGGTCATGTTTTAAACCGTCTCCCCTATACAAGATGGTTTGAATTTATTACGATGATAATTACTAGGTATTCATATCTCCTTGGGTAGTCAAATAAGGTTATGAGTGACAAATTCAGAGTCTGCACAAATAACAAGCAAGAGACTTGAGGTGAGACTAAATGGCACCTTCTATAAAGTTCTAGCCTTGGGTCAGTTCCAACTTCCAAGTCTAGTGGGGGTCATGAAAATATGTCCCAGAACAGTTTAGTAGCAATTACCCCATGGATAATGTTAGTTTTATATTCCCAAGTGTGTTCACCACACATTACCAATTTACCACATTACGGTACTGTAAACTTGTTCATTTACTCCACATTGCTCAGTCTTAGCACCAAACACGCAACATGTACATGTAATAGGGTCCACACACCAAGCTATGTAATTGTCAGTGAGTGTAAATAGTATGTATTAACAGAAAGGAGTTAATAAGGCTCCTTATATGAGGCTCCTTATAATATATTGTAAGTGATAACTGTAGGTCTTGTGACATGAGGCATAATGCATGAGTTTTAAAACACAGATATTTTTTGGTCAAGTTTCTGCAGACAAAGGTTTTATAATGAGGGCACAAAAAAAAGAGTATCATGCCCAATTCTGTTCCTCACTTTCTTCCATTATCCAGATGATTTTTTTAAATTTTAAATACAGAATGATCTCTAAAATAGATGAAAATGTCAGAAAAATAAAAAATCGTTTTGATCTAATGATAGTAATCTAGCCATTGCTGATTGAAATACCTGAATTCTGCTTCTTTGTAGCTTTGTGTCTATTTGAACCTGAATTGAATAAAAGCAAGCATAGTGTACCTTCAGTTATGAACAATATAGAAGGTGGCCTCGGCATTTGGGCATTATTGCACACAAAGCTCAAGGCTATTTAGTACTATAAAGAGAATCTGTACAATGTATCCTGCAGTGAAAGAAATACACTGGGGCTCAGGGCAAATTTGTCCCCAAAATGTCAAAAAGAGCCCCGAAAATCATTATTTAAAGGCCCCGGCTTAAATTTGCAAAACAAATTTTAGAGTGTTATTTTCATGCAGGCAAACTTGAAGATATAGCCCCCGAAAAATGAGTACTAATTTTTCCCCTGATCAGTATCCTGCGGGATCATCTATGATATTTTATACTTGAATTGCTAACCTAGAGGGGAGGTCAAAGATCTGAGCATTCTTGAAATTTGTCCCTAGTGGGGATACAGGGATACCTATACTGCCCTTATCCCAGGTAAGGTAAAACCACAGGGGGGAACCTGACTGTACTAGTGACAAGGCTGATTTCTGGCATGATGTCTACCATTTCTCCTTTTTTAGTGTGCCATATGAACTTTTCAGTGATTTAAAGGGATAGTCAGGTCCTTGTAAATTATCCCAGATCGTGGTAGCATTCTGAAAGTATTGTTACACATGTATACAAGTGTATGAAAGTTTTTTTTTTTTTTTTAATAGAGAGAAACTGAGCAGAAGTATATCATATAAAATGAAAAATGAACAAAGAGTCTCACCAGGAAAGTTTGTGTTTATCTACATTGTAGAACATACTTACAATTTGTATGTATAATTGGACTTGATTTGTGTGGTTTCCAGAAAAATGTAGATTATACCAGTAACATTTCTACTTCTTACAGCCTAGAATTTTAACCCCTTGACTACAGGAACCGGGTAGGTTGTGTGCAAAGTCTATGGGGATTTCACAAACTCGTAGGGAACGGGTTAAATGACTTCCTTCAGTCTATATTCAAATAAAATGTGAAGTGTTGTGGATGCAAGAACCATTAACCGAAGTGCAACTTTAAATTCAACTAGGGGTTTTTGCACCTGTCTTAGGTCTATCATGGTCATATTGTAGTGCTCAATAAAACTCTCTTTATTCCTCTCTGCCTGTCTCTCTTCTTGGTCATCATTGCCTTGTAGACTGAACATTGTGCATCTTCTCCTCGAAGGCAAATCAATAATTTTGTATGTCCCTGACTACCTACATGTACATCATGTATTCCTTTTGTACAGCTCTGTGACTACCTACCTCGTACATAAATGTGTGCTTGTACTTTGTAGGCAAATCATTGATATATCAATATTTTTATATGTCCCTGACTACCTATACATGTACATCATTTTGTACGGCAGGTAGTCAGACTACCTGCCTCGTACTTAAATTTTGTGTGCTTGTACATGTAGGCAAATCATTGATATTTTTATGTACTTCTGTCGGTCCGTACATCATACACTTTTCTAGCAAATCGGTGATAATAATTTTAATGGTATTTTATTCAACAAAATGTCACATTCACAGCTACAAGCTGAATTGCACTTGCAGCAGTTGTCATATTTACAAACATCAAAATAACTTCAATGAAATCACGAGGTATAAAGAAATGTTAATATATATATACAATAATTAGAGAAAGAAATAATAATACACATGAATAGTATAATGAATTAGCCATGAATACTAACGAAGGCCGGTAAATTATGTTGTTGTTTTATATATTGATACATAAATTAAGTGATATTAAGGTAAATAATATAATATTAAAGCAGCATGTTTCAATTTGTATTTCCTAATGCAAATTTAATATTTGAGGTAAATATTTAAAATCATGATGATTGATATAACAATTACTGGGGAAGCTAAAAATTAACGAAAAATTACATTAATTAGCACTGTAGCAGCAATTCATGGATCTTTTCTATAAAGAATACAACATACTTTGGCACTTATTCCATAGTTGATGACTTGTAAACTAGGTCTGCCGAAAAAAACTCCATGAAAATAAACACAGTAGTGATTTTAGGCTAATTTTCTGATGCCAAATCTCACTTAGCACTTAGCACTTAGCAGTTTACGCCCCGCCCCACCCACATTTAGGGTCCAAAATCAGCAGCGTGATTGAAATGTGATTGACAATTCATCGGCTTACGTCATCTACAGAATTAAGATAGGCGTCGTGTACGGGGCGAAGTTCTTTAGATGACGTCACATTTTGGCAATTTAAAAGGGGCGTTCCCAGGACAATTAGATCTATTTACTAATTACCCAAAAGTTTATTGATTTCATGGGAAATGACTGCCAAATTATTTTTCTTGAGGAAAAATTACTTATAGAGAGCCTAATTGTGAAAAATAGGCCATCTAGACGCTGTAGTTCCTTTAAGTCCCATGATTATGAACATCAGCTACATGCTAACAGTCCACGGGCTAGACATTCACAAAAGTTCCATTACATTCGCTACTGTCCCTGAACTAGCGGAGCTCCCTAGCTGTTGCACCTGTCTCGGCATTATAAACCTGTCTGCCTCCTGCCTCTTTTTCGTGGGCTCGCAGGCAGTTCGTGATCTTTACTACATCCCGTTATTTTGTCCATTTCGTAATTTTGTACATGTTGTACACGTGTACTTGTCAGTTCACCCTGGAAGGAGGTGGTCTAATATACAGGCCCTGACCTTTTCATTTTAGGGGATGTCCGTTGGGAGATCTCAATTTAGTCTTCAGAACAGGCCTAGTTCTACCAAGGAGTTATGAGAGCTAACTCATAACTCCTTGGTTCTACTAGTCTTCATCATGTTATGTTTACATGTACTAGTTACAATCTCATGTCTCATCTTTTATGTATTTATTTTTCTATAATTCTCTTCTTTACTACTAGGACTGTCTCACTGTGGGAGAGTACAACAAAGTTAGAATACTGAGATGTTTTAAAAAGTTATTACAAAAGTTAGAGTATATTTAGATATAGTAATATACTCATACCTGCCTAGTATATATACATGTAGTGAACATCCAAATGAGATGGAATATAGGTGACCACTCCAAAAGTAAAGGTGGCTACTAAGTACTAACTCAGGTATTACTGTACATTCATGTGGAGGTGTTGTGGCTCGATCAGATTTATAAGCACTCGACATCCAATATCGGGACCCGAGTTCGAACCTAATCGATGCCCCTGCATTTTAGGTCCTTCAGCAGGGCATTTAATCCACATTGCTGCTCTCTACCCAGGAGTATAAATGGGTACTTGGTCGGGTGTTAAATTAGCCTGCAGCGCTCTACATCATTATAGGGCAGCTTGGGCTAGTATGCTCACCTGGGAGTTGAAATGGTGCGCAAGATAATTGTGCGGGTTTGAACTGTACCTGATGACCAAGGGTAATAATGTGCCTCTGAATAGGGCACCTAGATACATGGCGCTCTATAAATGCTTATTATGTATGTACACAGTACGTAGTGATCTTTATGGCACAGACATATTAGATGTACAGTGAAAATTCATAATAAATATGTTAACAAAGTTTTTTTAAAGGAAACAGCTTAACTTGACAGATATTCAGTACACGTCTCATGTTGATTGCACTTAATACAGGAAGGAACTGTGGACACTGATAGTTGTGAACTTGCACATGATTAGGTATTTCGAGAGCAAGTTATTCACGATACGCTGAAACAATAAACAGGAAGTTGTGTGACTGGCATACAAATGGAGAGATTTTGAAAACCCACCCTCTCTCATAATTTGGACCTACAGCGCTTTTAAACATTTTAGATGGAAAATGCACTATATAAATGCATATTATTTTTATTTTAGCATGGCAGGTACTACAGGGCATTGAAATTGTATCAATACAATACATAATCATGTACAGTATCTTGAGATGAAAAATGTGCTATTGTTGAACCAAATCTGTAAACTAAATTACAATAAAACATTTCACACTTTCATGTTCAACATTTTATTTATGACACGTATATATATTTTCTAAATGTCTCGTTTTTTTTGTCTTGTCCAAGGCTCTAAAAATGTTCCTTTTGATCAGACAAGGCCTTTTTTGTGAGTGGCCCGGTCAGGCCAGTGAAATAATTTCTTCCCCTATTCTGGTGGCCTGAAAGATAAATTTTCTGGCCCCAAAATTGTATTTCATGAGTAAAGTTTTTACTATTAAAAATAAAACCTGTGATTATAGTTGAAGCATGACATAAAAGAAAACAAGATTTTCTCATTTCGTCAATGTTGGGTTGAAAATCTGCTTGCCCGATCAGGCCACCAAAATATGACTTTTATACATTTTTACTGGCCCCAAGTGCAATTTCACTGGCCCCCGGCCAGCAGGCCAGCAAGGCCATCTACCTTGCCTATAAATTATATCAGTCTTAATATAGTCTTGTTGTGGCTCAGTGGTTGTAGCTCCGGTCTAGCAGTCTGGAGGTATGGGGTTCGATTCCCGACATAGCCCAAATTTGTTTGCTCATTTTCGTCATTTAATTGATGTGTATAATAAAACAGGTCACTTTCCCCTATGTTTGTATTTGGCCTTACTCTTAAGTAGCGCAGTTTGACTCCATTCTAAAACAGTGAGCTGCTTTTGAACCAAAAATAGGAGGGAAAAAAGGGATCAGGTATTTGTTGAGAACTTCAAAGTTCATGGTTAGCATATATATTATATATCCCCGGTATCACTGTAACAGGTGCCTATCTGATCGTATCTGATTTCACCACGTGCTCGCCCTGTCAGGTAGCGGTTCTACGCCCCCCCCTTTCTACTCCTTTTAATTGCTTGATGAAGAACGTCATTGATTGGTTACGGACAGCATACAGACACTTCCCACCACGGGGTGTTGATTACAGTGAATGAAGCCTGTACCTTGCCCCGAATTGTGAGATTGCGTTTCTACTAGAGGTGTCGATTTCGGGAGTATTTCCCTCCCGGGACTCGCGATAATTTTTCGGGCGAGTCACGGGTACCCGAAATTTAACCATTTGTTGATTTCGCTATCGGCATGTCACGCCGCTGTTCATTCAAGTGACAAAAATGCAGCGTATTTATGCCGATAGCGAATAAAAGGGGACTTTTGCTTTTTTTTCGGGATATCAAGTATCGATTTTTGCGCCCGGGACTCAACATTTTTCGGCGGGACCCGGGTACCCGTGACTCGTCAACATAAGTAGTTTCTACAGGGGCTCTTATACGATGCCGAGTGGTTCGTTCGTGGGCAGGGGAGGGGGAGTAGAGGGGCGTAGCTAGCGGTAACCCACACCAGGGCAAAGAGGGTGGGCAGGGATTGCTATTGGCAGTTGCCCACTTGCCCAGAGCCACTATAAATAAGTGAACAATGTTTCTAATGCCAGTTTTACTTGCCTGACTGGGCAACTATTAAAAATTAACAGACTTTTGAAATGTTTTTCTTTGTTTGGGGCCAGCCAGTATGTATTTGGGGTTACCAACATATATGATAAGTTTTTATTTTACATGCTTGACAGGGCCACCAGCGAAAAAGTTAATTTGTTGTACCGGTTAAAATGAAATGGTATTGATATATTTAAATTAATGTTAAATAGCCCTGTATGCAAATGGGGGTTGGGAGTGGAGGAGGGGGGGGGGGGATGAATGAGCTAGAATGTCCTCCTCACTAAACCCCCAGGAAACAACATCACTCGGATTGCAAGAAATTCATTGTACCTACGTTGATCTAATTTCTCGCAGCATGCACACCCATGTAACACCTGCGGACCTGCCTGCCTAATTGCAGAACTTTACAAGAATTTGCTCTTCTGAAGCCACGGGAAGCGCACAGTCAGTCTGTCCTGAAAAAAATTAATTGATCCTTCTCCAGTGGGATTGGCTTAAAGATGACATTGTCTATATACATTTTTCTCCCTTAGGCTAGACAGTTTTCCAGGGAACCGATACGAAGGGTGTGTTTATGTATGGTATTAAGTGATTATTCAGTAAGTGCGTCAAAATTACTTGTAATGCGTTTTGAATCCGCTATTAGACAGTGGGAGAATACAAGGACTAAATAAAATAAACATTGCAGTTTGCACATGTATGCAGTATTTTGCAATTGAATCTTTTAAATATCTGAGATATAAAGAGGCAGGAACAGATAATATAGAGAATCATAATTAGTCTTAAATCCTTTGAGTACGTGTGGTGCAATTTAGTCCCAGACAATGCACAAGTTTGTATCCAATAGAGCTGTGGTATTATATATGCATGGCTTGTTTAGAGTTAAAAAAACATTAGAGGCTGATATTGTTTAGTCTGGATATTAATAACCATCTTATAATCACTGGAGCCTTCATAGATATGTTTTAAAAACACCTTGTTATTTGTATCATTAGAGCCCCGTACATTTAGATCTGTTGTAGAACTGTTGAAAAAAAACTTTTATTTATATTATTAGAGCCTCCATAGATCTGTTGAAAAATTTGTTTGTTGTATTATTAGAGCCTCCATGGATCCGTTGAAATAACATTTTGTTATTTATATCATATAAGAGCCTTCTTAGATGAGTCCAAAATTGATAATTTTTGCCAAAGATGCAAAGTACCTTGAACAAAAAGGAAAAGTTTTCTGCAAGGCAAAATAAATTATCTGCAAATGTTTGTGGTTCCTATCAGGCAATTTCCTATTAACAAACCGGTTAAGTTTGATCTGTTAGGAATAACTGCTTTTTGGGGGCACCCATTTTGGTGTTTGAAGTTAAATCACCCAGAGCTCCTTATAGAGTACAGAAGCCATGACGTCATAAAAACACTTTTTTAGAATTTTCAAATTTGGACTTCATTTTCAGAAAGAGCTTAACAAATAAGGTCCAAATACCGAAAATCAAAGGAATAGGTTACGTATTGGCTGAGATATGCCCATCCGAATGAATTTTACTTCAATGAGCAATCAGTGTTAGAGTGCACTGGTTCCTAAATTTAGGAACCAGTGCACTATAACAATGATTGCCCATTGACAACAAAAATCATTCGGATGGGCATATCTAAGCCAATAAGTAGCCTATTCCTTTGATTTTTGGTATTTGGACAGTATTTTGTTATGCTCTTTCTGAAAAGGAAGTCCAAATTTGAAAATTCTTAAAAGAATATTTATGACATCATTTATGACATCACACTTCACCACTCTATATTTGACACTATCACTGAACGAGTTGAGAAAGTATTCTGCTCACAGCTAGATTGACTCATACGCTTACCAGGATCTTACCTAGCAATAAAATGAAACTGAACTGAAACGTCTTCCTGTAGAACCAATGTCCGGTCAGATTAGATTTCCGTCCAAGCCATTTGCCCCCCCCCCCCCCCCCCTTACAGATGGATCTAATTGACATGGAAAGCTAAAAGCATTATTAAACCAAAAAGATTTTTCCTCTTATTAAACCAGTTAGAAAAGAGCATGGTTGGGCAATCCAGAGGTCATGACCTCGATTCTTGGTGAAGCCTAGTTTCTTTGCTCATTTTCGTTGATTTAGTTGATTTCTAGTCAGTTTCCTCTATGTTTGAATTTACAATTCGTTTTTGGTTTGTTGACAACATGTGCAAAAAGTGATGTTGGGTTGATGCAATGTATATTGTTGTTATCTCATATGTCTACAGGGTATTGTGTGAAAATTTCAAGTCAAATGGACATTGCATGGCCAAGTAATTAGCGAAAATGCAAAGTGATATTCACTGACTCACTGCACTCACTTTGTTTTTCTTATCTGAATACTTCAATCTTCATATCTTTGTAACGAAAGGGAAATTTGAAAAACCGAAACCGGTACCATGATTGTATTGTTAATACGAATACAACAAGGTATAATGGAACCGCTAGAATTACAATTTTATTTTGAGGATTTGGACAATGTTACTAAGACCCCGTTTACAGTGAGCAAAAGGCCAGGCCAGGCCGCGGCCAGGCCGCGGCCTGGCCCCGCACTGTAAACGCACCGGGGCCAATTGCGCGGCCAATTGCGAGGCCAAACTGGCCGCGCATTTGGACCAGCTCTGGAGGTAGTCTCGGCCTCGGCCTGGCCCGGCCTTTTCTCACTGTAAACGCACCGGGGCCAATTGCGCGGCCAATTGCGGGGCCAACTGTTACCCCGGAAGTGAAAGGATCATTACGTCATAGGATAATGACGCCGTACCATAACAATCGAACCCACGCTTTCATGGTATTTTCTTCGGTGTGTCAAGCCAAGTACGTCGAGATCTCCAAACTCGAAATCGACGAAGTCGATCTTCCTCGTCCATATTCTCGTATTGTAGGGTAGAACAAAGATTAATCAATTATTATATTAGGTACGGGCAGCTGTGATATTCGAAAATTCGCCGTGCATTTAACATGCATAAACATAGGGAATTGGGGAAAAGATTCATTGGAAATATCCCGCGCGCGCGCGACCGGATCTACACTGTGACCCCCGGCGCGCCCCCCAAAATAATCGTTTGTTTACATGCAGAGCGCCACTACGACAAAATATTGGAAGGTTACAATGTAGGCCGCGGCCTGGCCTCGCACTGTAAACGCACAAAATTGCGGGGCCAACTCGGCCGCGGCCTGGCCCGGGCCTGGCCCGGCCCTGCCTTTTTCTCACTGTAAACGGGGTCTAAGTCCCTTTAACATAAACTCCATATATTCAGTCCTTGGTATGGAGGTAGGAGGGAGGGCACGATGGAATTTTATCTACAAGTGATTCTATTATTTTGCATTAACCAGCATTCAAGCCTTTGATTTGTTTATTACATGCATTCCCCATAGACCGCAACCAGAGTATTTTGACGCTCAAAATGTATGGTTATTAATCAATTTTCTAATGGCAATTTACTCAATTGATCTTCTAATTGATTTAATTATTAAAGTACCGTACATCCATTAGTCCACCAGTCCTTGCTAATAACCTTGTCCTATGCAGACAATCAAGATTATGTACTTAAAAATAAAAGTAAAAGCTAAACTCCTGATTAAATTCTCTCATACCTAATTTATGGAAATTGAAAACAAATTATAGAATTTGTTTGTGGATGAAATAGTTAATAAAAACACACACAAAATGATGTGTATAAATATAAATACATTTTGCAATTTGTGATCAATCAATCGTGTAGTTTCACTTTTTCTAACAAATGAATAATCAAATTTTGAAGATGAAATAAACTCAAGACCAGTATTGCCATGATGTTCTTGTAGAATTGATTTTTACTGCGCAGTATAAATCAAAAGAGGTCTCAGATATGGTGTATGATGTCTGGACTGGGAATGTAGCATTCTGTATTCAAGTGCTTTCGATTTTTGAGCGTGCGGACAAACTTGTTAAAGGGACTTTTAAAAGATAATCTTAAGTTTTGATTGGTAGCTCCCAAATAAATCTATTTATTACTGGTAGTGGTATGATGTTTTGTATATTTCCTTTTAATTTGCATGTAATTGTTAATGTTTTTTACTTGGTAAATTCACTTGCAATTTATAGCCTTTTGGCTACTATAGTTGAATAAAATACCTTGAATTGAATTGAACTGAATTCCAGCATTCATTGTCTAGTCCACACATATAAAATCATATCCATGTTGGTCTTAATGAATGTGCATCTAACCTTTTGCACATCTTTACAATATTATGGTCCAGACTCCAAACTAATATAATCCATGCAATACAACTTATAAATGATTTACACTAAATTTGTTAAATAGTGTTTTTTTTTTATATTTGTAATATTATATTATCAATACTCAGGATTCTCTTTAAAATGCATCCCTGCGCACTAGCAACTGTTGAGTTGATGTTCAAGGTCTCATTCTAGTATGGAGTAGCATAGCATGGGTCTACCGGTTGGTAGGGAATGACAATTATTGAGGGGGGGGGGGGGGGGTCGGGAGTAGGACGCTAGATGTATTTTCTTCATTCTTCTTTACTTTTTACCCTCATGTTTTGTTCAGTGTTGTTTTCAGCAAATTATTGAGGGAGATCTCTTTCTCAAAGGGCAGTGGCATATCATGTGTCTACTGATTGGTAGGGAATTATGGGTTTGGGGGTGGGGGGCACTAGTGTATTTCTTTGTTTTTCTTTACTGTTTACCCTCATGCTTTTATTGTGTTGTACAATTCTAGGAATCTTGGAGGTGGGGGGCAAATCATGCCCAATGTGCCCCCCCCCCCCCCCCCCACCTCCTAACTTCGCCTCTGCACACATGTGGTGTGAAATCTATTTTAAACTTTTGATCACAATACAAATATTTACCTCCGAAATTTTCAGCTGTCATCTACAGCCTTCGTCAGCGATGTGACCCGACTTGACCTTTCGTGACGTAACGATCGATCATCGGGTCGTAGACATTCGGTAGCTTGTATCGCCCCCCCCCCCCCCCCCCCCCCCCCCGTCTCGGTTCAGTGTGGTGTGTTTAGGTTGATGACCCATGTGTCGATATTGATTGAGTTCTCCACCACACTTTTCCTAGGAGGTTTTTTTCTTTCTTTCTGTCAAACTTGCACCAGTTGAGCATTTTGCCTTTCCTCGTTCAGACGCTTCAAGAGAAGCGTTCTTTTTCGGTTTTTCGCAAGGTCACATCAGGAGAAAGTCTTATGAAAGAGCTGGAGGGCGTTTCACAAAGATTTTTAAGTTGAACTTATAAATAAATTATAAGTTGGACTTGGGAGTTATGGAAAGCCATTTGTAGCCTTGGAATTCAAATATATTTAAGAGAAAATTATTACCTATTTGAGACTTTTAATGAATTCTGCATGAAAAATATAAAACTTCCTTAAAAATGGAAAATAAGTTAGGCTTTTAAAACAAATTGAATATCTAATAAAAGACTGAGCAGGAGAAATAACTTGCTTAGCCCAGAATCGGTGTTTGTAAACATGTTTCAGGCGCATCACCACTTTGATTTGGAAATATAAGCCTGTTTTAATTTTAATTTTGAAAAGATTAGCCTGTAAATTGTTTTAAAGCACTAATTTCGGGCTAGAAATGTATGTATTTACAAAAGCTCATTTTGTTTTTTCAATGAAGGCTTGGGAGAATTCTGTCAGTCTTTCATTGGTGTCGTACTGATTTGATGAAGTCAGTCTGAAAATGCATTAGGTTGAAACGTTTCTAGAACACTTTCCCGAAAATGTCTTAATGCAGAGCTCGGCACAAGCACTTGCCTGCTTGCCGGGGACAAGTCAAAATTGATGTAGGGCAAGTAAAATTGCAAAAATGGTCTATAGTTTGGTTGCCTGATTGGGCAACTAACATTTCTGTTCAAGTAGTCAAGTACAAAAAATAAATGTAATTGGTTATTTCGGGCAAGTAAATTTTCTGTTTGGGCAAGTAAAATTTGAACATGCATGATTTTACTTGCCCAAACGGGCAAGTACAAAATGAAGTTAGGGTGGAGGCTTGATTTATGGCAAATGGAAATTGGTCTGGATGCTTGCGGACTCAAAACTTCCTCAGATTCATCTTCCTGTAATTTAATATGAATGACAGCTAACCATGACAAATTTGGACTCATACATCTCTTTGAAGACAATTTTAATCCAAAATAGATTTCACATTTTGCTGATTCACTCGATCACCTCTGTCACAGCATGCACAATATGTTTACATTTAAAGTCAAACCTGTCTATAGCAGCCAACCTGCTTATAGTGGCCACCAAAATTGATCCCCTGAAGAGGAAAATATTGTTATGGAACCTGTCTATAGAGGTTGCCTGTCTACAGTGGTCACTTTTCTTGTTTCCTTTTGGTGGTCATTATACACAAGATATGGCTAATATTTATATTAATAATATTGATATTAATATTAATAATATTAATATTATTGTGCATTAATTTGTATTTCTTAAGATGGCCAGGTTGGGCAAATAATAGTCTCTTGCAAATACTCCATTGTAGCTTTAACGCATGTGGCATCCGTATCTAATCTACTGTTTTTAATGTGTTATTTGTAACAATTTGGTACCAATTTGCCCTTTTTTCATGGGATTTTGTGAAGTTAATTTGAATGCTACTGGTATTTAGTCTACTGGAACTCAAGATTACATACATTTATCTTTAAAAAATAGATTGTAAAAATTGCTATTATTTTCATTTTCAGAGCAACAAAATCTCAAACTGATGATTGATACAAAATTTTCCAATCATTTTATTCAATCTTGATTTGATTTGAAAACCCCTCTCCAAAGTATTTGATAATTGAAGTCCTCGTGTTAGGTTTTGTTAATATATGAAATGCATTTTATTTCTGTACTTGCAATTATTTTGCTGTTGTCCGCTGTGTTCCACCCAAGCGGCATAATTGATCTTTTACGCTTGACGGAAAGGCAATTGGTTACCATGACAACTAAAATGGTAAAACTGTGTACTTCTGATAATGACCCACCCGTCTTGTACGAACGTGATGGGGCATTATGTGCAACAGCTCGTGCATGGCATTTAAAAAATGCTTTAGAGACGACTATTATATCACTATGGGAACCAGGGCACTGGCACTCGCACTGGCCCGCTGGCCCGGGGCCAGTGAAATTGCACTTCAGGCCAGCAAAAATGTATAAAAGTCGTATTTTGGTGGCCCGCTCGGGCAAGCAGTTTTTCAACCCGACACTGAACAAATTTGAAAAATCTTGTTTTCTTCCATGTCATGCTTCATCTATAATCGCAGGTTCGATCAGGAAAGAGTGATATTTTGAATAGTAAAAAGTTGACTCATGAAATAAAATTTTCGGGCAAGTAAATTTTTCTTTCGGACCACCACAATAGGGGAAGAAATTATGAATATTTGGTACTAATTTCATGAAACCGGAGTTGAATGCTGCAAGCATCTAGACCACCAGGTCACTAGGATTCCAGATTACATGTACCTTGAAAAAAAAGTATGTGTACATAATAAAGCCACAAAATTAAACTTGTAAATGTAGAGTGGCCAGCTTTGTCCCATAGGAACACTAGTTTGCACTACACAAGATCTGAGAGCAGCGGCCTCGCCGCCGATACAGATCCGAAGTCGTCCTTGAGAGCTCTCTTTACATAGTTTGTACTCCATGTTGTCAATCCTTGTTCCCCCGAATAGAAAACAAAATAGATGGGGCTTCATTCAGGGTGATTGAGCCCACAAAATGCCAACAAAAAGCTCCTGAAAATGATTAAAGAACCCTGCAAAATTATCATTCATATGTACAAGTAATATTTTTATATTTACGAACGAGTTAAAAAAAAAATTCTACAAATTCTAGTGGCATCAATGAAATTTGGTTGGCCAAAGCCAATTTTTAGTGGCCCAGGGCCAGTGGGCCGGTGGGAATTTTGAGCACTGCGGTAGAGAGGTGCGTGTATGTTGCACTATGCCTGGTTCTGGAGACATGTGTGACCGGCTATAAGCAAAACCCTGCACTTGTCAGTAAAAATCAAAATGTAGATTTTCATACCATTAGAAAGGCCTTATCACAAGCTTTCATTTGATGCTTTGTTCTAAGAAATGGTCAATAATTGGCGAAGATATGATTGCTTCAATTTTACAATCATAAGTCTTTTAAGCACATTATGTGAACTTAAAATGCCCATTTCTTAAAAACATGAATTACCGACAAGTGCCGGGTTTTGCTATAGCCGGTCACATATGGTGCCACCTTGTGTGCATAACCGACTTTGACGACATAGCCACTTCAACTAGGAAACTAAATGGACATAAATTGACTCAGCGGTAAATGTTTCTCCTTGGGTTTATATCATCCGGTAATGGAACTGTGAGAGAGCACCTCAAAATACTGCCGGTATAAGTTCCTCCATGGGTTTATATCATCCGGTAATGGAATAGTGATAGATCTCCTTAGAATACTGCCCAGTTCCCCCTAAGTTACGAGTTTACGAGTAGCCATTTCCAGTCGTAACCGGTTGAGGGCCGATCCAACTGGTGACTACTCATGCAGTGGGTTATGGAAAAGTCTGTGATAAAAAAAAAAAAAATTAAATCTGGCTCTGCTCCAATTGGTTATTTTGTGTTTATATTAACCCTGTCGGGACTATTCCTCAAAATATTTCCATCTCTGGTCTACCATGTAAAATGTGTCTTACACCGAAATTCAATAATCTTGAATGGTTTAGAGGGAAATGGAAACTTGTTGTCACCTGCCCAGACTGGTGTAAGACTAGGATGGGTGAGACATGTGAACTATGATCTGCGACTGAGTGATGTGTTAATATGTGTTTGGCCAAGAAATGAGCGATAATGCAAACTGCCATTTATCCACTCATTGACAGCAGTTCATACATAGTATTTAAGTAACTCCTTGCCTACGAGAACCAGGTGGGCTATGTAGAAAATCTATGGGGATTTCAGAATCTCGAGGGGAACGGGTTAAACAAATTCTAAAAATGCTCTCAAATTAAATCACAAATATATATATAACAAGAATCAATGTGATGGTTCTACAGTTTTACAGGAAGACAGCAAAGCAGTCTAGAGGTGTTAAATGATTAGGACAAACATCATACTTATTAGATGTAATAGCATAGTTTATTAGCTTTCATTGCAGAGATTATATGTGTTTTAACAAAAAGGGGTTCCAGCATCTTCCAACATATTATTACCCGGACCTCGTCAAGTCATCAGCTGATCATCTACTTAATGCTTTTTGTGATGGATAGCCATCATGGGTGTGCGCCATAATGGACCAATGCCAAGATATATACATGGCTCAACAGTTTAACCCCGTCCTGCATGTAAGTTCTGGTAATAATAAAGAGAAGTGGTGGGGTCAAAAAAAAGAAGAAAAAAAAAGAAAGAAGACGAGTAGGAGGGAGAGGGTTAATTTCAGGGACCACGTATGTTTTTTTTAATGAGATAAAAAAGAAGGTGTCATTTTATTACAATGATGAAGTGTTTTCCCTCATCTTCCAGTCATCAGAAGGACAAGAAGCATCATTACGCTATCAATAGCTCATCCATCTTTCCTTCAGGCTTCAGCTAGGTCATGTGACCCAGCACCATTAAACTGTACCTTTGAGACAAGTACTACGCTGTTTAAATGTAACCTTGTTTCAGTCAAATCAACTGATCTCCCAGTGTCCTGACGTCATGAAACAATTGGACTTGAACACCTCAAAACAGGTATCAAAACCCAACAATTGTGTACAGTGGATATTTATTTTTTTTTATTTTTTCTAGTAGACCAAGGGCACCTTTGAATTTATTAATAGAAAATGATGTCATTAAAATGCTGTGCATCATCATCATCCTTGTCATCATCGTCATTGTCATCACCACCACCAACTACCACCATCATCAGTATCATCGTTTTGTGCCAAATCTTATGTGTCCAGGGTCCCGTTGCAGAAAGAGATACAATCGATTGTAAGTTTCGATTGATTGTAAGTCAGCAACTTTGCACGTTTTAACCAATCAGATTCGCGCATCTAGAACACATGTTCTGACATACAATTAATTGTCACTTACAATCGACTGTATCTCTTTCTGCAACGGGACCAAGATATTAACTTTAATTTCCTCATCCTACAGACCAAGCTACATACGTCATCTTTTGCCCTAAAAAAAAAATCTAACCCAGAATTAGTCTAAATATGGACCAATTAATCAGTTTAGTTTACATTACAGTTGCATCTTCTTCCCCCGTCTTCACTTTTAAATATTGATGTTCATGTAGATTAGAGGATCAGTTACATTGGGGTATTTCCGCATTGTTTTTCAAACTGGATATAAACACGAAGGTATACGTCATGGATGAGACAGGGGATTTGGTCGAGGCGCGATGATACACAGTGAAACCTCCTTATAATGAGCACCTTGGGTCCACTGAATTTACCTTGTTATATTATATCAGATATCTCATGGGATTACGGCTTAAAGGGATCCAGTAACTTTGTTGACATGTGCAAAAAGTGATGAATGGTTGATGCAATGTATATTGCTGTTATCTCATATGTCCACAGGGTATTGTGTGAAAATTTCAAGTCAAATGGACATTGCATGGCCAAGTAATGAGCGAAAATGCAAAGTGATATTCACTTTAAACTCACTGCACTCACTTTGTACATGGTTTCAAAACTCCACCAGAGTTTTTCTTATCTGAATACTTCGATCGTACATATCTTTGTAACGAAAGGGAAATTTGAAAAACCTGTACCATGATTTTATTGTTAATACAAATACAACAAGGTATAAGGGAACCACTAGAATTAAAATTTTATTTTGAGGATTTGGACAATGTTTTTAAGTCCCTTTAATAAAAATCAAATAAATAGAACTTGGAGCTGTGAAATTTCCTCGCAAGTAGATATAAAGTATGTATATCAAGTACCTCTTTAATAGAGCGCTTGTTATATTAAAGAGAGCTCGTTTTAACGAGGTTCCAGTGTATATATATGTAAGTGTACACATGACGATGTAGGATAAATTGGACCTGGTCAGATTAATAAGGTCTGACATTTTGTGAGATGTAAGCATGAGAGGTATGTGAGGAGATGTCACTGCGGAGAGAGACAACTGCTGTGACTGTGACGACAGAACAACCGTTAAACCGTGCGTGCGGATGGTACAAGAGAAATCTCAGGGGAAGTGACGTAGCGTGGTCAGACTGATGGGGGGGGGGGGGGAACGCGAATGATTGGGGGCACACCTTATATATTTCTTTATTTGCACACAGATTTTCCTCTATATTGATTGTTTTGGACACATGCCCCCCCCCCTCCCCCTCCCCCACCCCCCCCCCCCCCTCCCCACCACTTCGTCCCAGTCAGGCAAGTCGGGCAAGTAAAACCAAGATTTGTTAAATTCTAGTAGCCCAAAACCAGAATCTGGTAGCCCCAAACAACAAAAAACATGCAAATTTCTGTTATATTTGGTTGCTCATTTGTGCCAGTGGACTTAGGCATCAAGAAATTTGGTGGCCCGCATCTAATTTTTAGTGCCCCAGGGCCAGTGTTACTTGTAATGTTGCGCTATTCACATACAAATCCAATGTGAATGACGGCAATGACCCTCATTTCTTCTTGTGCTAGATCCGACAATTTCTGCGGTAGCGCAATTGAATGTAGTTCAGCCAAAGCGTGTGAAGTACTGTACATTGATTGATTTTGTGGGTTTTGTATAGTGGCGAAGCATCACGATTGTATTTTTTGCAACAAGTTCTGGATGGGTTAAAATAGTGTACGTGTGTATCAAGTCACTGAATAGTGACGATTATTAACCTGTATTTCAATTTTCTATTTGAACTAGTTACAAGTAATTATATTTATATTGTGCACAGTGTTGTAGCTGAAGTCATAAAAATAGCTAGATGTAGCGTTCCGGTTTAAGGTGTCACATCAGCGTGAGCGGATTAGTTGTGAAGATAATGAGCGTACTTGTGTGTCAAGATGTCTGGTGGAATGCATGTTTGGTCTACTTCGGTGTCCAACCTTCGCGGCACATTACCGCTGTGAGATATGGCGAGAGATAGACTGGGTGACTGAGAGTGAGCTGGGATGCAAACGAAGGAGACTTGATGCGCAGACGTGCGCTAACTTCCATCCTGGATCATGATGTCACCCCTTTATGAATATGGGTCGAGTTGGGAGGGGGGTAGACGGGGGAAAGGGAGAGAGGAGGGTAGAATGGTCGGGGTACGGAAGAGGAGATTGAGGTGGAGAGGAGTGGGGGGCTTCTGGAGAGATGAGGAGGTTAATGGAAGAGGAAATAGAGAGAAGGGGAAGGAAAGTTGGTGTAGGAGGGGAGAAGAGAAGGACAAGGAGAGGGGAGAAGGAGAGGGAGTCTGAAGAGATGAGGAGAATGGAAGAGGAAGATAGAGAGGAGAAGGGAGGAAAGTTGGTGAAAGAAGGAGAGTCAAGATGAGCAGGAAGAGAAGAGGGTTGAATGGTTGGAGTGCGATAGATGGGGGAGGGAGGGGTGACTGAAGAAATGAGGTGAAGAGGAAAATCAAGAGAAGGAAGGGAATTTAGGGTAGTATGTTATAAAGCGGTGTCTGAAGAGACTCAAGAATTACAGGGAGAGAAGAAGGTTTAATGGTAAGGGGTAAGAGAGACGAGAGAGATGGGAGGAAGAGAGGGGAGACTGAATAGATGAGCTGAAGAGAAGATAGAGAGGAGGAAGGGAGGGACAAGAGAAGCAAGAAATAAAGAAAGCTGAGGGAAGTACCTTTGTAAGCAGAGACTGAGTATACTAGAGAGTAACAGGGAGAGAAGAGGGTTTAATGGTTGGGGTAAGATGGATGAGGGGAGACTGGAGAGATGGGCTGAAGTAAAGATAGAGAGGAGGAAGAAGTTCAGAAAATCAGAAATAAGGGAAGTAGAGAAACAAACAGGAATTTAATAATTTTGATCATATTGTGCGGTGACCAAGACTTCTAGATGTGTGCTAGATAGACATTGGTTGTGGCTCGCCAAGTCAGCGAGATTAAAAGTCATGATGTTACTGATATCCTAGAAATTATTTATTTCAATTGTCTCCATTCCTGTATTTGAATCCCTTTAAGAATGTCTTTTGAGTATGCATGTCCGGTCTCCTTTGGTGTCAGACATTCATGGTCCATTGCCACTAGAAGATATGGTGAGATCTGGGTAGAAGGGTGA
Source organism: Echinarachnius parma (assembly GCA_037951105.1). Classification (NCBI taxonomy): domain Eukaryota; kingdom Metazoa; phylum Echinodermata; class Echinoidea; order Clypeasteroida; family Echinarachniidae; genus Echinarachnius; species Echinarachnius parma. The sequence continues at coordinate 12,112 of JBAMJV010009907.1, read as the reverse complement.
TTGAGAGCGCGCCGCTCAGTAGATGAAGTAGACTCGTTCTTTCCCTAGAGGAAAGGCTGTCTATTCAGTCAATCTACAACATGATACTGTCTTCAGAGAGAGGGGATGAGGGGAAGTGGGGTGGAAAGGGAGATGGAAGGTATGGTAGAATACGGTTAGAAGAGAGCTGGAGCCGGCCGCAAAGTAAATTACATGTACGTGAAGATGCGATGTGCAGACTCGTAATGATGTGCTCCCCGTAACATGAGGTAACCTAGACTACATTAATGTGGGACATGTGTTGAGGGAAGATAGAGCAGAGAGAGAATGAAAGATGGTTGGAAGATGGCTAAGGGAAAATGAGAAGAGAGGGTGAGATGGGGACTGAAGAGCAGGGTAGGAAATATACGGGGGCTGAGGGCGATTTTGCCCCCTAATTTTCAAAATAGCCCCCTAAATTTAGTAGGTAGCCCCTAAAATTACATTTAATATTTTGTGATATCCATCAGATTGAAAAAGTAGCCCCCTAAAATAAAAAATTAATTCCTGAGGATTACAAGGTAAGTTCAAGTGAATGTATATAACATAATGATAATGAATATGAGAAGGTGGAAAGGGGAGGAGATAAGGCTAAAAAGGAGAAAGGGTGGTCTGTGCAGTGGTATGAGATGGTAAGCCTCCACACTTACTTTTTTCTGTACTGGCCTGTTCGGGCAAGTAATATCATAAATATTGACATTTTACTTGCCCCAATATAAAATGTACTTGCCCTCTTCTAGATGAGATTTACATGTATGACATTACATTGTTCTCTTGTAGTTGAACAATGACCTAATTGCCCGATCAGGGAAGTTAAATATACATTTGATGAAATTTTACTTGCCCGACACCAATTTTGACTTGCCCAGGGCAAGCGGGCAAGTGTTAGTGTTGAGTCCTGGAGAAGAGATACAATAGGGGTGGAGAGGAGGATGGTATGAACAAAAGGAAGATCAAAGTAGCTTATAAATATTGGCATCTATGTTTTTAGTTTTTATTAGTTTCTTCAAGATATGTTTAAAAAAAACTTACTGTACAAAATGTCACTTTACTTTTACTTTTGTACTTATTTGAGTTTATAGAATTAGATGTTGCACCTGCTTGTGTATTGATTTGACATATAACGTTGTCACGCATCCTCTTACGTGAGACTGTCATTTGTAGGAGGAGTAAGTGAAGGAGAAGATGCTGAGACACAATTTGAAGATTTCAAAGTGACTCGTAATTGTAGAATAGGGTGACAGGTTGGGCTAGGGGAAGAGGTGCCCAGATAGCTAGGATTCCCATGAAGGGTGAATTCTGCCCCTAAATTGTTGTATTTGTTTCTGTATTGAAGGAAGTTGGTAACTTTTTCGTAACTAACCCATACTAGTACAATATAGAACTAAAGTACATATAGGATGGGTAAAAAAAATATCTATTGTAATTGTATGGTGGAGGTGGGGGGGGATGAAAGAGCTTATTTAACAGTGAACAAATACCTTTGAGGCAAATTCGCCCGCAAAATGGCCAGAAAAAACCTGACAATTTGCATAGAGTTCAATGCAAATCAAATTTTGGAGTGTTATTTTCATGCATGCCAGATTGAAAAGTAGCCCCCTTCCCCCCAATAAATTGCATTTTTTCCCCCTGAAGAGCTAAAAGCCAAGAAGCTTGATTTTGCTCTGGCTAATGATATTCCCTAGCATATTGACATAATTGGATGGGAGTAGTGTAGAGGCAGCTGCGTAGATAATGAGAGGTCCCATACCCCTTTCGTATTGCATTAGAATAGGAAGAGTTGTTAGTTACTTGGTGAGTGCATGGTTGAATATCCTGTTCATACATGGTAAATTTACATTTTTGAACAAATATAATTTGTGTTAATAGAGAAAGTGTTCAATTATCCCTTTCATATTGCATAATAGGAAGAGTTGTTGGTTATGTAGTGAGTGCATGATTGAATATCCTATTCATATAAATGGTAAATTTACATTTTTGAAAAAAGGATTATTTCTCATGACTAAGTGAGTGGTCAATTATCCCTTTCACATTGCGCAGATCTAAATTGGAAGGGAAAGTTCATATTTCAATGTTAAAATGGATATTTTCTAGTGAAATAGAGAGTGGTCCCAAATCACTTTCATATTGTGTAGATTCAAAGTGGAAGACAGTGTTGTTGAAGCTGCCTTTTCATCCTACCAAAACATGTCGAGCTCTTTTCACATCACAGTTTTAAAGTAAATTATGTTTTTCTAAGGGTATAATTCAAGAAATACAAAGAAATCATGTTGCATCACAGGGGGAAAATACAAATGTTAATGTTGGGGGCTACTTTAAATAAAGGCTTGCCTACTTCACATTAACACTCTGAACATTGTTTTACATAGAACTCCATGTCAAATTAAAAGGTCTCTTCGATGATTTCGGGGGCTCTTTTTGGCATTTCAGGGTCTAAATTGCCCTGAGCCCCCCCCCCCCCCCCGTGTATTCTTTTTTTATCACTATTGCATCAATTAAAACAGGTTTAAGCGTTTCTGAAATGATTTATATGACGGTTTCTTAACATTCGCAAAATGTGAATAGAACAACAAATTTAAAAAGCACATTAATGTGAGGAAATACAGAGCTACAAGTACAAGGTCATTTAAGGTATGGAGGGAACTTCCCCACTCCATTAACGGTGTAATGAGATCTTTGTAGGGGTCCCGTTGGATTGAATTATAAGAACCGAGTGGTGAGAGGAGAAGTGTCGGATTTAATACATGTATTCACAATTCACAGTTCTTCCATACCGTCACGGGACAGTAAATATCTTCGGTTAGTTGGGGCAAGGAGGTAGTACCTCCTTGGTTGGGGTCAGGAGGTAGTACCTCCTTGGTTGAGGTCAGGAGGTAGTACCTCCTTGGTTGGGGTCAGGAGGTAGTACCTCCTTGGTTGGGGCAAGGAGGTAGTACCTCCTTGGTTGGGGCAAGGAGGTAGTACCTCCTTGGTTGGGGTCAGGAGGTAGTACCTCCTTGGTTGGGGTCAGGAGGTAGTACCTCCTTGGTTGGGGTCAGGAGGTAGTACCTCCTTGGTTGGGTCAGGAGGTAGTACCTCCTTGGTTGGGGTCAGGAGGTAGTACCTCCTTGGTTGGGGTCAGGAGGTAGTACCTCCTTGGTTGGGGTCAGGAGGTAGTACCTCCTTGGTTGGGGTCAGGATGTAGTACCTCCTTGGTTGGGGTCAGGAGGTAGTACCTCCTTGGTTGGGGCAAGGAGGTAGTACCTCCTTGGTTGGGGTCAGGAGGTAGTACCTCCTTGGTTGGGGTCAGGAGGTAGTACCTCCTTGGTTGGGGCAAGGAGGTAGTACCTCCTTGGTTGGGGCAAGGAGGTAGTACCTCCTTGGTTGGGGTCAGGAGGTAGTACCTCCTTGGTTGGGGTCAGGAGGTAGTACCTCCTTGGTTGGGGTCAGGAGGTAGTACCTCCTTGGTTGGGGTCAGGAGGTAGTACCTCCTTGGTTGGGGTCAGGAGGTAGTACCTCCTTGGTTGGGGCAAGGAGGTAGTACCTCCTTGGTTGGGGTCAGGAGGTAGTACCTCCTTGGTTGGGGTCACCTGCTCAGAAGTGCTGACCGCATGGATGATGTACACAGGAAAAATGCCAGCGGACGACGTTCAGCGATAAGCATGCTAACCAACTGTCCCATGATGCCATTATAATATGATGATATTATATATGATAATAATAATAATAATAATAATCAATTTATATAGCGCATTTTCCATCTAAAATTTTCAAAAGCGCTCTAGGTCCAAATTATTGAAAGAGGCGAGTCTTGGTTGGGGGGTTCCGGAAGCAAAGGCTTTATCCCCGAGTGTGGGAAGCATTATATATTTATAAGAAAAATATGACGAAGGCAACTGAACCCATGTGGCACCAGCTTCCGCTTGCTTGGATAGGTAGCCTGGGTAGAATACTACCCGGGGAGTTGAGAAAGAGCACTTCAAGTGCATGCTGACCGTTTGTGTGTGTCCGAAGATCGAGGTGATAATGACGTTGTAAAGCACTTAGAGACGATGATCAATCATATTAGGCGCTTAATATCAAAATTATTATCATAGATATTATTGGATGATGTAATAGTTTCAAAATAGGAGCATGTTTGGGGAGAACAAACAAGTTAGTATTGTTTGGGCTAGGAGAGCAGTAAATGTAAAGCTGGAGCTAGCTAGAAGACAACCTTGATTAAAACAAAATTCCCATTAAAAAAAACAGAATTGGACAAGTATTTTGTGAAATATTGAGCGGTATTGGTCAAGAAGTTAGAAACTTTTGACTGTTTCACTTTTATTTTCCATGAGTTTAGATTGCTTTTAATGATGGCTGGGAGCCTTGTAAGAAATCAGCGTGTGTGAACCAGACCCATGCTGGTAATGATCATAATAGGTATTTATAAAGCGTAAATTGCAAAGGCCTGTAAGCACTAGAACTTGCAAAAACAAAAACATATAAGTTCAAATTACATTCAAATGAAAGCGGACATCAATGAGTTTTCACCAAAAGTTTTAAGATACACCGTGTAGTAACATTATAGGGGTAGGCTGTTCTAAAGGGAGATAGCAGCATGAGTGAAGGACCTCCGTTCTTAGTTGATGCAAGGAGGTATGATAATTTCTTATACCTCCGTGGCAGATGCAGAGAGATACGGATGGTATGTCTTCATAGGTCGAAAACATTATAAACACGGATTGTCGAAGCTCTATAACAATCATTGCCATCAAAAAACCCTCCTAGCTAGGTTAGGTAAGCATCCGATTGAACCTCTAGCATGTAGAAAGTGACTGGCCAACGTTGTCTAGATACTTGCTGCTTGCATGGCGTACGTACTCCATTTTTCGTCCGCTGGTAAAATCAGAATGTTGAAGCTTAGCTTAGAGTTAGGATTAGGGGGATTAGTGTAATAATTATACTTAGGTATTGGGATTAGGGTTAGGTTATTAGGGTTGGGGTCAAGTTTCATGGATTTGGGGAAATGGAAGTTTCAGGCATCATGCTGTAGACATAATGGCCCGGATTCACAAAGGAGGTTTGTACAAACCATGGTTTAAACCATGGTCTACATCTATGGAGTGCTGCTCGTATACAAGTTTTACAAAACAATTTATAATTTATAATAATATGACCGTTAGTGCTTGCTAACCAGCAAATTTCACCATCTGAGAATACAAACATTTATTTGGTGCATTTAGTACATGTGTACCATCAACATTGTTAACAAGTAAGGAGTTTACATTCTTTCTCCATCAGTTTACAAATGGCACTCCATAGATGTAGACCATGGTTTAAACCATGGTTTGTACAAACCTCCTTTGTGAATCCGGGCCAATGAGGTGTAAATCAAATGGGTGTAGACCAAATGAACACAAACTTGTACTTGAACATTTGTTTTTTCATTTGTTCCTTTCTAAACCTCTAGCTAGTTTCATATCTATATCATAACTTCTACACTCTGAAGTAGAGTTCAACAGTGTAGGGCTGCCTCATAAAAGTTTGCAATACCTTCACTAAAGAAAAACAAACAGAAAACGATAACTTAAATTCTAATACTTCAATTTTTTTCCTTCAAAGTTCAAGCCAAGTGTTTGATTCCTTTAAAAACCTCTAGCTAGTTTCATATCTATATCATAACTTCTACACTCTGAAGTAGAGTTTCAACAGTGCTGGGTTGCCTCATAAAAGTTTGCTACATGTATACCTTCACTAAAGAAAAAAATATGAAAAGTTGGGCCATGAATATTATAGCTGAAGGGGGAAAATGGAAAAGGGAAAATATCCTTTAGGACAAACTGCCGTGTCAACAGTCTTATGTACACATGCAGCCATTGACCAAGATTCTCTGTACAGCCAGACAAACAACACTTTATTTCTCCCCCCATAATGTCAAGACATCTTGTTGCTCTTGCATTTTATACCACTTTAAACTTTAGAGCAGAAAAGAAGCATGTTGTAGGTTATGAAAAGCATTTGTAATGGTGGAAATGAATGGTTTAAATGCAGAAAAATTAAAACCATTACACTAATTAGAGATAATTGTGATTAATCAAACCTATTGAAAAAACAAGAAAATGTGTGATTATTTCATTAATTTCTTCAAAAATATAACTTGATATGCAATGTATCGTTTAAAAGACAATATTCTGTGTGATATGAAAAAGAAAAAAAGACAAAAAAATGGATTTATTTTTTTACTCGCATATTGTTGAAATAGAAACAAATTCAATTTGAATATCAAATTTGTTAGATGCAGTAATATAAACCTCTCAAGTTACATGCCAAATTGCATTGCAAGTGTTCACAGTCACGGTCTAGTCGTCATGGATTTGGGCCAAGTCTAGGCGGTGCACGCTGATCATGGCTCCAGCAGTAGCGCGGATGACACTACTTATTAATGTACACATCCATGTGCATTGTTCGATACATATATTAACAAACAGACTTACATCTGCATTCTTAACCCCTTGACTACGGGAACCGGGTGGGTTGTGTACAAAGTATATGGGGATTTCACAAACCCGTAGGGAACGGGTGCATTTCAGCACCAAGGTATGAAAATGCAGTTCTGTTAAAGGGTAAAATTATCACATTATTCATTTTAACCCCTTGACTATGGGAACCGGGTGGGTTGTGTACAAAGTCTTATGGGGATTTCACGAACTCGTAGGGAACGGGTTAAAGGTAGTTAGGATTCGTAAATCAGATGCGCGGTGCCATCTTGCGAATGCCTTGCACACGGTGCGAAATACTCGTTGGTTCAGTGTTATGCGATGCGCACTGACAATCGGTGGTGTTGTATAGCATCCCCATCATGCATGATAATCTTTAAAATCCATGATTACACAGTAACACATGTTCTGTACATGTTAAGGGTTTATGAGTTTATAAGTGTAGAGTTGACATGTACTGTACATGTACTTAAAGGGATCTGGTAACTTTGTTGATATGTGCAAAAAGTGATGAGTGGTTGATACAATGTATATTGCTGTTATCTGATATGTCCACTGGGTATTGTGTGAACATTTCAAGTTAAATGGACGTTATATGTCCGAGTAATGAGCAAAAATGCAAAGTGATGTTCACTAACTCATTGCACTGACTTTGTACACGGTTTCGACGATCCAGTGGATAATTTATCATCTGAACACTTCAATCGGAAATATCTTTTTAATGAAAGGGAAATTTGAAAACCAAAACCTGTCCCATGCTTTGATTGTTAATACGAATACAACAAGGTATGAGGGAACCGCTAGAATTCCAATTGGATTTTGAGGATTTGGACAATGTTACAGAGTCCCTTTAACCCATTCTGTACGGGAACCGGGTGGACGCTGCACAAAGTTTACGGAGGTTTTAGAATCTCGTATGGAACGGGTTAAGTGTATTAATATTCCTCTTTATTTTCTTTTTCAAATTCAAACTGCATTTCACTCTTCACATAATTATGAGAGAGTGAGTGCACATTGCCACGAGAATTTTAAATGTGTGTATGTCTGCATAAATGTCAATATTAGTCTCCCCACTCCGTGACCATACTATAATAATTAAAATGGAAGCTTCACGAAAAAATGCCCGGAGGAATATGGATGTTCACAGAGATTTTCTACGCTGTAAGTTTTCGGTAAACTTCTTCATCAGTGTAGTTGATTTAACAATTATTGATTCGTGACTCAAGGCCATTTTCACTGCGAATTACTCACACAGAGTTTTGCATTGATCAAGAATTTGCAATTCAATGTCCTATAGCCTGCTGTAGTTCTATTTAATACTAGCTGCCTCGGCGCTTCGCGCCTCGGCAGCTAGATTCGGCGCTCCGCGCCTCAGGATTAATAAAAGAAATGAATAAAAAAATAAAATTTACATCATTAAACTAATTTTTTTTTGATAAAATAATAATTATTGTGTGATTTTTATAGCGGCTAATATGATTGATAATCATCTCTACGCGCTTTAAAATATATATATATATATATATATTTTGTATCATAACAAAAATAAATACAAATAATTATATCTTCAAAAAAAATGAATATTAAACAAAATATTTTAAAATGTGAAAATTAAATTCTCCCCAGTCATGTGTTGGTAAACTACAGGCATGTTTCGTAAACTTAGCCATGCGGCGTTAAATTTTCAGGAAAGTGGTGGTATATTTACAGGCATGGTTGGTATATTTATAGGCGTGCGTTGTAAATTTAGCCATCATTTCTGGGGAAAAGTTTGATTTTCACATTTTTTGTGTCTATTTTTAAAATAAATGGTGCACAGGCATTTTTTTGTGGATTGGTAAGAATTAAATTCTCTCCTTTATGTGACGAATGGTTTAAAATCATTTCAAAGTTAAACTCGTGCATTCAGTTCTTTTGATCCACTCATGCCTGTGCATCATTGGTATATTAATACAGGTTATATACATCAATTTATGTGATATTACAGCACCAGTCACGTTATTTACTCATCTTTGCACATGTATACGTACATAAATGTACATCTAATGTACATAAATGTACATCTAAATCATACGCACTACAAAGGCACTCATACATAGTTCAATTTGAATTATACATAGCATATTTACGGACATATACATGCATGCACATTCATCACTTGCAAGTATTCAAACAAGTGTATGATTACTTATAAGTACACTCATTCAAGTAATAGGGGTGTATTTTAAAGTTAGCGTTCATTTTATCTATATCTACGTCACTAAAATATATGTAGCAAATCACTATACGTTAAGTACTGTTTTATTATAGTGATGTAGGTATGATGTTATATTATATATTTAAGTTAATTGTTTTTAGAATACACCCCTAGCATATACAACCTTGTTTCACACATATGTCCACATTAATGTGATAACATGTATCTGTTCATTAACACTCAACTTTTTGTTGCACTCTTTGAATAACTATTGAAGTACAATTGATTTGATTTTACCAGTACTTTTATTGGCAGTTTTGTTTGATAATAAATTCATAACATATTTACATTAATAAAACATATTAAAGTGAGGCCTGTAAAGTGTCAGATATTGCCCAAAATGACATTTTAGACTTCAATTCTGTATCAAAATCATTGTAAGATATGTCCGAATGATGTGTGAAAGTTTCATTGAAAAAGAACACTGCTTTCCTGGTTAAAAAGCGAAAATATGCGTTAGCTTTTATACAACGGACGTTTATGAGGTTTATGACCGTTAACGCTTAACGTTTTGTGCTGAATGATAGATATCGTCATAATAAAGGGGCATTTGAAAAAATCTAACCCTATTTCATTCTTCTCTTACCATAAGCTAAACAACACGGTAGAAGAGAAACGAGGTACCTCCAAGTAATTTTCGTGGAGTTAGACACTTTACCGGCCTCACTTTAACAATACATACATGTTAATCTTGAACTTTATTTTTTGTTACTTAATGTAAAGTATAATCATTATTGACGGTTTTGAAATCCTTCGTTAAATAAGCAGAACAAATACAATATAATACAGTACAATACAATATAAGTTCTTATATAGCGCTAAATACATAAATGATTCATAGCGCTTTACATACAAATGAGAGAAGCATTACTTATACAGATTGTGTTTACTTTTGTCTGTTGTTAAGCCTAGTGCCTGCTGTGTGATTTGAACTCGGATTTGTGTTATTTGCAGTAGTTCTTGCAAGTTGGTTTAACTTCATTGCCTATGCGATTTTTTCAGTTTTCACCATGAATTGTCTTTGTTGAAACCAGGCGATTGCTATCGACACCTTTCCTGCGGACGCGAGTTACGGCAATCAGGTGCGACCATTGGGTTTTGTTGGCGACTTTTTACAGGTTTCAGGTGATTGTTATCAGGTACAGTTCAAACCTGTACAATTAGTTGCACACCATCTCAAATCCAAGAGGATTTAGACTACCTTGAATAAATACAACTAATCTGTATTATTAGAATTACAATATATTGCATAATGCACAAAGAATGCATATGGTTTTCATTTACAACTGAATCTATAATCATTTACAACAGAACCATATATTGTACTAAAAACATATCACACATACAACAAATAAAGATAACACAAATAAACCAGAGACGTCCCCATACACTGACATTATTTACATGGCATGGGACTCCATACATAAATAACTTTTGGTCCAGAGGGACAATAGTACCAATTAATCTCTTTGTAACATCAAAAACCCAACACAGGACTTGATAAAGTGCTGGACACTTCCAAAATACATGCTCAATACTCTCAATCAGCGTGCAAAAGGGACATATCCCATTACTAATACCCCACTGGGATAATTTCTCACGAGTGTACAAAGCTCCGTGTGTGGAGCGCCAACTAAACGACTTTAGAGCACTACATAATATTGGGTGACCTGTCATCGTCCAAATCGTTACGTTGTATTTCTACATGGGAGAATATTGCACATGTCAACAGTGAGTGTAATGAAATGAAATATCATGTCACTTAATTTTTATGCTCAGGTATACAATTGCACACCCCCCTGGCATTTCAAAAGTATATGGCCGATTCAGTTTGAAATTGATGATCTAATAATGATTGACAAGTGACACAAATTTCAAAGCAATCCGAAGACGGAAACTCACGATATCAAAGTCGACGATAAGTAGTTGTTGGCTACGATCGTACAACCAATTGTGATCGATCAGAAACGATCATAACATGTGATCGATCGATTACAAATTGTCTTCTTATTATTCGTTTTTCCTTTATTTTTTTCTCTTATTCATATTTGTTTTCCATAAATGTTGGTCTCTTATTAATAATCAAATATAAATGTACTCAACAAAAGCTCATGTCCATGAGCATTGTAATGACTGATATCTATATTATTTGTACTGATATTTATTATTTTTGTTATAATATATTATGTATAGAAGCCTAATGGGCCTATTATACATGAGATATTATAACAAAAAATATCAATACACATAATATAAATATCAGTCATAACAATGTTCATGAACATGAACTTTTGTTGGTACATTTATATTTAATTATGAATAAGAGAACAAAATAATGGAAAAAAGAATAAGAAGACGATTATTTGTAATCGATCGATCACATGTTATGATTGTTTATGATCGATCACAATCGGTTGTATGATCGTAGCCAACAACTACATATCGTCGCATCGGATGTCGACGCCGATATCGTGAGTTTCCGCCTTCGGATTGCTTTGAAATTTCGGTCACTTGTCAATCATTATTAGATCATCAATTTGTGCGAATTTCAACTGAATCGGCCGTATACTTTTGAAATGCTAGGGTGGTGTGCAATTGTATACCTTTACCCATTACTCAACCATATGTCCAATTCACAAGACAGTTTTCATCTACAGCGCATACTTTGTAAAGTTTTTATCCTAAATTATTTTTTTACTCTTCCCATGTAGTTATTTCGTTACCCCTAAAAGTCAAATCAATTTAAAATGTTATCATTAAAAATTTGAAAGAGCATTCCATTAAGAATCTAGACATCAGTCATATTTCAGAAGCATGAGGGGTATAATGTGCAATATTAGCTCATAAAATGTGGAATATTATGGCTAATCGGATGAGACAATATAATATTTCTTCTTGTCATTATCACTTATTTTCCTCTACAAATATTTCAGATTTTGAAGAAGAAAAAAAAACAGCCTTCTATGCAACCTATTCAGCACCCAAGAGAGATAATGTATACAGTCAAACCTGTCTTAGTGGCCACCTGTCTATAGCAGCCAACCTGCCTATGGCGGCCATTAAACATGACCCTCTGCAGAGAAAAAAAATGGAATGAACCTGTCTACAGTGGCCACTTTTCTTACTTCCCTTCAGGTTTGACTGTATGTAAATCAAAGGGCATTTTATTCTACCACCTGTGGAATTAGTCAAGCTTTTAACCATAACCTCTTGTCACTAAATTCTGCTCATTATCATTAAGGTGAGATGTTGTAAAAGCAGCCGTAAAAGTTGCTAGCTGGTTCACTTTATCAGGCAGACAGCTATGCCAAGCCGGACTGTATATTGTCCACCTGGAATGTGATAAAGAGCTAGTGGGACTACAATTCAAGTTCTACTG